>OY796897.1:21151608-21199529 GCA_963680785.1 Diplosoma virens | reverse complement strand
AGAAAACACCTTGATTTGGGGACAAAAATTGGTCTACGTCTTAGAACGCCACACAATTTTTTGTCCTACTCACAAAGTATTGCATGTCAATTGCACGACCAGCCTCAGACGTCATAAGTTTAGTTCCCTTATTATGCTTGCAATAACGTCTATAAAAAATATTGGGTCGCCAAAACTTTACTCTCGATTTCCGCTTAACATTTGGGTTGCCACAAAAAAGGTTGAGAAGCACTGCTATAACACCTGAAGTACGATAGTGAAAACTAGATGATTTAAACCTTTTATTTGCCTCAATCTTAAGTCATAAACTTATCTATATTAAAATAATTTTATAAAGAATTTTTAGTTAGCAAAGTTTAGCTGGCTTGATGCCTAAAAAATTGGTAAGTGGTCTATTGGACCACTTACCAATTCTCGTCTAGTGGCATCCAATTGTTTAAGGCGTCATTCAAGACACTATTTATATGGACTATTTACACTACCACGTCTAGTGGCATCCAATTGTTTAAGGCGTCATTCAAGACACTATTTATATGGCAAATATGTGCACTGCAAAGTACTAAGCTGTCAAGTATACTAAACAGTGGTAACAGCGTGACCCGGAAAGATATTGTTTGCGCAATGCCACAAGGTTGTGACGAAATGTGAGCTATTTTTTCAGCTTTACCCCAAGACATGTAGGGATCAAACAGAATGGTAAAAGTTCATTTTGTTGTAAAATTTTAGCACAGGTTTGGCTTCTCGCTTATTAAAATAAAAAGCTGTCGTCACCGTCTTTCAATGACTGGGTTTCATTGTTCAAGTTTGGGGAAAGGGTGAAAGAGTAAATATATCTTGATTTAAAGTCCTTCCAATTTTGAACAAATGCAACAATACCGGATAGTCCGCATAGGCTAGCTTTTTGAAGATTGTGGAAGGCAAATAGGTGCATAGAGGTTGAAAGAGATATGAGCCAAGACTGATCTCTAAGGAAAATCTTTTCTCAGCATCTAATAAGCTTGCTTTGCTTGTTACCAGTAGCAAGGGTAAAACTTGGTTTTGGGCAAGTTCCATCATTTCAACCATGTGCTTATCTGGAGGAAATATTAGCACTACAGGTAAAGTCACATTGCCAGCCAGTGATAAGTATCTGTCAGAGCAACGACATACATACCATGATGGGAAACTCTTTTCTCTCAGTTTGTTTCTTTATTAAGAGAACGCCGATAGGAGCGTCGGCACTCGTACGCTTGACTGCATGCTCCTTTGGACGACTGAGTCGTCAAAAAATACATTGATTTATATGTTGAACTACATAAATGTTTGGTTTGTTTTTGCAAAAGCGTGAACAAAAATTGGTCAGATTGTTAATGATGCAATTGTTGAAAATAACAAGCTTTTTAAATTAAATTGTAAGGCGTGATAGAGTGTAAGTTTTCATTAAATTTTAGCTTAATAAATTAATAGTTATGCCAAGTTAGTGAAATTAAATTGAACTACATAAAAGTTTGTTTTGTTTTTGCAAAAGCTTGAACAAAAATTGGTCAGATTGTTGATGTAGCTATTTTTGAAAAATAACAAACTTTATAAATTAAATTATAAGATATGATAGAGAGTAAGTTTTGAATAAATTTTAGAATAAAAACTATAGCCAATATATAAGGACGTACGATCATGACCATGAAAAGTTATAAAGAAGCACGACCACGTAAAATTATAAAGAATTTTACGCAGTTGATAATGGAATGAGTAATAATTCCGAAACGTCCTTAATAAACTTTTTTTTATTAAATAATTTTATTTTGTGTATATATAATATATATCCTTAATATAAAATTATTTTAATATAGATAAGTTTATGACTTAAGATTGAGGCAAATAAAAGGTTTAAATCATCTAGTTTTCACTATCGTACTTCAGGTGTTATAGCAGTGCTTCTCAACCTTTTTTGTGGCAACCCAAATGTTAAGCGGAAATCGAGAGTAAAGTTTTGGCGACCCAATATTTTTTATAGACGTTATTGCAAGCATAATAAGGGAACTAAACTTATGACGTCTGAGGCTGGTCGTGCAATTGACATGCAATATTTTGTGAGTAGGACAAAAAATTGTGTGGCGTTCTAAGACGTAGACCAATTTTTGTCCCCAAATCAAGGTGTTTTCTAAAAAAAAGGTCTTTCTTTGAATTCAGTCTCGGATTTCTGATTTTTCGTCCCAAAATCATAGTGTTCTCCAAAAAAAGTTGTCACCTAAATAGTCTCGGATTTCTCATTTTTTGTCCCAAATTTTCGTTCTTTATAAAGTAAAAATTTTGGGTCAACCCTAGGTCGCGACCCAAAAGTAGGTCCAAATTGACGCAAAAGAACGAAAATGGTTTAATTGTTACACAACTAGCCTACACTTGTCGAAGACCCAATCAAACTAAACGGCGACCCAGGGGTTGAGAAGCACTGTGTTATAGGAAGAGATTTTTTTTTTTTTAAGAGAATATTTTTGTTTTGGGATGAAAATCAAGTAATCCGAGACTAATTAAAAGTTCTTCGGATGAAAACCAAGAAATCGGAAACTGATACGAAGTGAAGACTTTTTTCTTTTAGAGAGCACTAGTTTTTAGGGACGAGTTTTTTTCTATTAACTAATGTCTTGGTTTGCCGCTCCCAGAATAAAAAATTGAGGGGCGAAACAATCTTTGCTGGAATTTTATGCGACGAGTGCCCAAAAACCAAAATTATAGGCTTCCACTTTTTTAAAAACTAAATCGGTTTTTTCACAATAAAATGAAAGTAATTTTACTCAAAAAATACGTACAAAAAAACTTCTTTCATCCCTAATAACGCATGCTCAATGCTGGAAAAATTGTGAAATTGCCAATGATTCGTCTCGGTGTGCCAATTGCCGCCCTTGCCCTCCAGCTTGGTATGGCTATGATTATATGTTATGTTTATGTTAATTATTTATAGGCTATGCTTACATAACCATTTACGTCTATTATATGTCAAAATATTTCAACATGCTGTGGATGTGAGGATAAACTACATCCAGTTGTGAGCTTATCTTCGATATGTTGGGAGGAATGAGTATACCCTATCACAACTTCTTCCAGGTTACCCTTGAGAAAGGTGTAGCACCTATGAGCCTCCCTAACATGGGTTACTAAAATTTAATTTCCCTCATAATAGACTTTAACTGATAGAATTTCAGGGTGAAAAGTATAAAATTTGAGAGTAATTGAAAGTGAAGACCTTTTTTTTTTTTTAGGGAACGCTACAATTTTGGGACAAAAATCGGTTTAGTACACCATGATATTAGGACTAAAAATTTGAATTTTACAAACAATTTTTTTCTACCCGTAAAATATTGCATGTCTTGGTCTACAACGCCACGATCTTAAGACTAAAAATTAGAATCTCACACAGAATTTTTTCGTACCCGTAAAATATTGCATGTCTTACTCACTAACTACCCATAAAATATCCGATTACATGATCAGATTGTGGCATGGCAATTGCATGACCAATCTCAGAGGTCATCGCACGCCACTGTCAACTACATATGTGAGTTTTAATATAAATATCTGCCGTGTAGTGGACAAAAAAAATAAAATCTTGCTTGATTGATCGATTGAACCGTTGATTGAACATAGGCAACGTTGGCTAAATAAATTAGTGAGATTTAAATTTTTTTAAATACATCTAAATATAAATGGAATCTAATTGATGGGCTATTTGCACAATCTGAATAATTTAAAAGAATTCGATGATTTGTTTGAAAACAAGGAAGAAATACTGTCACTAACTGGAACCGATTATAATAATTTTTTTTTCAAGCATGAAAATATTTCTTTCGATACCATAAAAATTTGGTGGCGACAAGTCGGTGGCTCACTACAAAACTTAAATAAAACTGCTTTAGATTATTAGACAAAAACTTTTAACAATTAACTTTAAATAAATAAATTTAACAAACTTTAAATAAATTAAACCAAAAAAAGATACAGTAATTTAAAAAAAAAGCAAGTTATTTATTTAGTATAATGAGAATGCAGGACAGCTATTTAGACTTAAAGGTATTATCAAAGTTATTTTTAAAAAATGTATCAAATTATTTTAAATGTAAAAAGATTACAAATGAATTCAATTGAATAAATATAGTCAATTAGCTTATTAACTCTTTATTTTCATTAAATTTTTTTGTTAATGTTTTAGTTTATTAATAAATTCCTCACATTTTAAATTGTTTTATTTTTTATTTCATTAATTTATTGAATTATTAATTCAAAAAGTGTATAAAGCTGTTTGGCTAAACTGGATCAGACTGAATTTAGGTTGGTGCATTCAAGCGTTCAACGGGCGATACAAAATCAGGTCACGTGATGTGAGTTTCCAATCATGGAGTGTATGTCATTGCTGTGACCAATGTGACAAAATGGCTCAAACTTTTAAGTTGCTAATAGAAGCTAAAGGTCGAAAAAGACAAAAGAAAAAAGTATCTTTAAAATGTCGCCGCAAAAATGCATTAGTCTATTTGAAATAATTAAGTTGGAAGTATTTCTAATATACAAGCAGTGGTGAATATTTCAATTTTGGGGCCCGAGGCAAGAATTTTCAAAAATTGATGTTGTCTGAGAAAAAAAAGGAGCTTTGATCTTGGCTTGCATATTTTTCTCCAAAACTTATGGTGTCCTCTAAAAAAAAAAGGTCTCCACTTCGATTTCATCTCTGATTTCTCTATTTTTCTCCCAAAATCAGGGTGTTCTCTAAAAAAAAAAAAAGGTTTTCACTTAGAATCGTTCTTTACACTCTGAACAAACATCTGCAGCGGATTGAAACTGTATGTGCTATTTTCGAGGGGGGGCCTGAGGCGACTGCCTTATTCGCCTCACCCAATATTCACCACTGTATACAAGTGTACATGAGTGTGCTGGGCGAGCTTAAGTGTGCTTGCTAGCGCTTTAAAAATCACTTAAATAAATATTCGTTATCGATATGGATGCCTAATTTACTCTTACTTTTATTAGAATTTGATTAGTATTTATTTATTTACGCTATGTTCTACATTTATCCTCTTGATTCGCAGGAAAGCGTCAAAAGGGTAAACATTGAACAACTATCAAGCAAATACCACGAACTACTTTTGAAGATGCCAAGAAATTATTGTCCGGTTGAAACTTTTTATTTGGTTTTTAAGTGTTTTTAATTAAAGATATGCCCAAAATTCATAATAGTTTGGTATGACCGCCAAGCACAAAAAAGCATCTTAAAGTCTTTTTTCTAATAGGATACCACAGTGGTGTGACTAGGTTTTGAAAGAAATTGTGTCGATCATTTTGCCATAAAACACTTGTGGAATGGGAGTCATTCAAGTACTTTCCGTTGCAAATTTAATATGATGTCGCCGTAATTTGATGTGATATTCAAAATGTGCGTAAAATTCAAACAAAATGACATTAAATTTGGCATCGATATTGATGGAGAACATTGTTAAAATTAATCTTGAATAGTTTGAGTTATATTGGTTTTTGGTTTAAAGTGAAAATTTTGTCGGCGCTTTTGTTTTTTCTTTTAAGTGGGAGTCATTCAAGGGAATTCTGTTGGAAATTCAATATGGTTTCACCATAATCTAATTTGATATTTGAAGTGTAAGTAAAATATTAATAAAAGTGACGTTAACTTTGGCATCGATATTAATAGGGAACATGTTTAAAATTAATGTTGAATGGAGAAAAGGATTGATGCGTTTTTTGCCGTATAGGAAGTAAATGGAATAATACGTTATTTGCGTAACGTTTCTCCTCTTTTTTCTTTTTTGTTTGAAATGAGAGTTTTTCTGTTATAATCACAATGGTACTAATTTGGTGTTAATATTATTCATAAGTTATAATCGTATATTTCCTTTAAAAAGTAATGACCGCCAATAAAATCGTTTTATTAAGAATTAAAAATTTTATTAAAATTTTTTTAGTTAGGCTGAAATCAAACTGATGAACCCCCATGTTGTGGCTTCGTCGAAAGTAAAGACTGTATATATTTTCTTAGGGTTGTACTAATATTAAATTTTGTACTGATATTAAGATTAGTCTTTAAACTTTTATAAGTTTTAATGCAGTATTTATATTTATGTTGAAAAGAAATAAGTTTTTTTTTACTTGTATATAGTTGCTTCCTGATATATAACGTTTATTTGGTTTTTATATATAGTTATCAATAATTACTTTTTGTTAATACCAGACTTTTTTATAATTTTTATGTAAATTTAAAATATTTTTTACTTATTTAAATAATATTATTTTTAGAGTCAATTATAAAATTAAAAATTGTGTTGATCCCTTTATGTTATGTATATTATTAAGAAAGTTTGCTACATTATTTGTTTGGTTAATTTATATGCACAAAATCAACAATTAACAAACTTATAATTTTTTGTAGGATTCACTTAATTAATTGTATTACTGTTGATCAAAAATCTATTGTGTTTATAAGTTTTATTAAACGTTGTAGACAAAAAATTATTCAAAATTAGATCTATTGTTAAATTTTAATAAAAGTGTTTTAATTCATTTTGCTTATCCAAAAACAACAAGTTTTCAATGGCTGAAGTATGGGTTTGTTTTTCTTGCTGCATGTCAAATAATGCTACATCTTCAGTAAGTGGTTTATGATTATTTAAAATCAATTTAAGTAATTGCCATTGGTATATCTTTAAAAATGTACTGGTTATTTTTATAACACCAAACCAAATTTTGTATGAACTATTGTTGTGGATAATTTACATAGTTACTTGTATGATCACATTTTTTTCAGATCTTTTCAAGAAGTCATCGTAAGCCATTTTTCTTTGTCAGACTAACCCGGATGCCCCTCTGGTTACTATCACTTCTTGTGAAATATTTTTTCTTTTGGTTTCTTTATTCCACCCTCTTCCAGGTTATTTTTACTGAAAAGAAATCGCTTACGATGACTTATTAAAGAGAGCTTTTTTTTCTAGGCAGTGGCTGGAGGGCCAGTACCAGAAATCAATTTTTTGAAAATCTAAGGTTGTTATTTAAAACTATTTAAGATATAAGGTCTGGTGCTGGATGCCAATTTTTTTAAATTAACACATTCATAATGGTATGGCTTATCCATATTATACTTGCACTGTGGTAGTTTACTTTCTTTAATTACGCCAGTTGCAATCATGACAAAGAGTGGATCAGTTGTGCACGTTTTAGTCTTATCAAAAGAAGAGTTTGGTACTAAAAAATTGTATGATCACAGTGGGTTATACCACAGTACCAATAAAAATTGGCATCTAAATCAAAAATTTTTATTAGAATCAGAATCAAAAAAATTTGCATTGTTTCATCATTAATATTGAACGTTGTAGTCACACATACTCAAAATACAGTCACAGGTAAAAAAAATAGGACCCTTGCCATTTCCACAAGCTTGAAAATTTTGATCACTGTTTCAAACCATAAAAGAACATTTATTGATCAATTAATAAATTTAAAATGAATAAATATTTAATTAAGTCTGTATTTTTTTATTATATATCCAATTTTTAAGCACTATTATCAATACTTCATGTAAATATTACCACATAGTGTGAATTGATTATTTGCAAAAATTTTTATTTATTTTCTTGATCTGGATAATGTTGATGTCATGATTGAGACTTTTACAGCAAAATGCTTGTCTGTAATTTTGTCCATGAGTAGCTTCAGAATTGTTTGCATGTAAAGTTTTAGCTTCTCTTTTTAAGTCTTTTGGACCATTCATTTTGATATGCCAAAACAGAAAGTAAAAATCAACTGTTTTTTTCAAATTTGACTCATTGAAAGGATTTGATTTTTTTAGCCAGTTGAAGTTCTATAGATTGTTTTCAAAATTTAAGTACAAACACTAAGCAAAGTTGTTAACGTATTATCCTTTTACTGATGGTATTACTTACTTGTGGGTTATGGTCTTGGTGATCAAACTACAATTTTCTTCAGTATGATTTCATTTTTTTGCTTATTTTTTGAATTTTCATACTTGAGCTGATAATTTAATAATTCAAACATTTTTAGTTTTTACAAACCATTGTGTCTAGTATTTTACTGCAACCCATTTTAGTAAATGTTATACTTACCTTCTTATTATAAAGAACAATTTGAGCTTGTTATTTCTTAATTTTTTGCAATTTAGGAATAAGAAAGTAAATATTTTTACCTTGCAGATGGACTTAAGGTTGAGAAATCAAAAATGCCCTTATTAATGAAGAATTATAAATGTTAATATTAGCAAGATTACATCTAAATTGTATCATAAACTTAAAGTTTTTCATGCTTTTGTTGAACTTAACAAATCTTTGTGGTTGTGAAAATAGCTGGGGGTCTTATTCTTTTGCCTGTGACTGTATTTTAAGGAACTTATTCTTTTGAATGCAGTTTCAAGTTTTATACTTTTGTCTATAACCCCTTATAATACAAGATTACTATATTGTTGCATGAGATATAAGAAGCAAACCAAAAGTTTAACACATATATGAAGAATTAGCTTTCTGTGATTTTTGAAATTGGAAGTATGCATCTCTAGAAGTGCTACCAAATAACCCAATGCCAACTCTCATAAGGGCTAATTAAAACTTTGGAGTATTGTAATTTTAAAAATACACTACCTATTATGCTAAAATTTGTAAAGCATGCCTTAATCATACTGTGCAATGTTTTGACAAAGCTTAAGGAAATTTGGAGAGGTTTAAACTGGGGCCTATAGGACTATTGACATGCAACAACCTTAGTACCTTTCTAACTAATACTAAAATGTAATTTATTTTGTTTGTATATATCTTCTTTACAATCTTGTTCTTTTTTTTCAAACACTATGGAAATTGTATTTTAGTCAAACATGTTTTTTTTAAGAGTTTCAGCACAACAACAGTATAACAATTTCTTTGTTGTAAGTTCTAACTTTTAAATCCTTACATTTTTTATTACAAAAGTTCAAGATTACACAAATGTGCTTTAATGAAATAAATGAACTTGCTTTGCAAATTAAATTCATCAAAAAATTGATAAAAGTAGAAGGATTTTATAAATGAAGAAAATATAAGAAAAAAATTTTAAATGCTGGCCTAAGTGGCATCATTATGTTTTTAAACTGAAAAAATTTTACATGCAGAAGATATAGGTCTATGGTAGGCCTACTGCCAAAGAAATAACATGATGCATGTTGGAAGCTATAAACAATTAGTAAAGTATTTCATTTTTATTTCATCTTTATGTTTAGTCACCTAACTTACAGCAAAACATCAGAGGTGCAATACATGAAGCAGCTGTTAAGCAATTTTCCCAACCTACTTCAGGAGATCCAACATATTACTGCCTGGTTGAAATTTTTTTTTGTTTTTTAGTTTTATAGAGATATGACCAAAATTAGAGCTTTTTGCTAAGACTTCCAGGCAGAGGAAAGTGCCACAAAAGTGAAGGACACAACAGAATGGTACAAGAAGGTTGTGAACCACAACTATGTCAATTATAATCATCCCTTCATAACCACTGGACCACATTGCTTATTAATCTGTTAGAAGAAGTGGCATTTGGCACTAAGATCCAAGGGAGCTAATGATGATGATGCTGCTATGCCACTGGCTCTTGCTGTGCCTACGTTACTAAGCACAATTTTCCAATGCAGGTTGTGTGCTATGCTACTAGCGACTATCTATATCATAGCACACAACCTACATTGGTTTGCAGCAATGAAACAAAATATATTAAAATTTTATTGGCTAATGCAGCTAAATAATTCAAACTAATAGTTGATTAAAAGGAAAGATTTTAAAAGAAAATCTGAAGTTTCATGTTGCTACACACGATGTTGTAGTTGATATAAATAAAAGTAGTGATTTTGGCATTAACCTACTGTCATGCTTTTCACATAAGCAAACCAAAAGATTTAGAAAAACTGATTGAATGAGGGTAAACATAACAAAGTACTATCAAAAGAATATTGCTGATTGTTAAGATCAAAGTTTGGCTATATGCATGGTAAACCATCCCAAAAATATTACTAATAGCTAATTTTTAAATTCTGTGTAGATGTAGCTGTAAATTATGCATTTTAGTTGTACAAGCTACAGAAGCATGAACACATAAACGAAGTTGTTTGTTTGGGGATTTTGTTGTGCCATTGTCTATTACTACTATAAGTGCTATAGCATGACAGTGAGGATACAAGCATGGTTGCAAAGTTTCTTAGTCCAGTTTGAGAACAAAGCTGTGCTTGATTGTACAACAAAAGCAATATTGTTGTGCTAAGTTTTGTTACTAATTGTAAATTTACATCTGTGTTACAAAGTCCAATACACTTTGCAAAAAACATATATAGTGTTTGCATTCATGCCAAATATTGAACCATTTCACTAGCCATCAATTTATTATAATTATCACTCTTGTTGTGTTGAATATTAAGTTGGTTTGTTATGTTTTTAAATATATTTGCTTGAGCTGCTGTCATATTATTTACCTGTTAGATTTATCAATACATTATGTTATTACATGTTAATAATCTTTGTTTTGAGATTTTAGTTGCATATTACCAATCACCAATTGCACAATCTAAGTAAGTGATCCCAAAACAAGAAAACAAAAATATTTAGCATTATTGGCAAACTTACATAGCCATCAAGGGACAAATTTTTACAGACATTCATAAAATAAAGACCTTAAAGGAATTACTTTACATTATGAAAGGTCACTCTTAAAATTTCTAGAATTGGCCTCAAAAATTGCAAAGTAAATTAAAGATGCATGAGCATTTGTTTCCAACTACAAATTGAATTAACAATAATTTTATTAATTTTGCTTTTATAAAATGTATTCTATTGATGTCATGTATGATGACACAACTGTCAAACAATTGTTGTCTTGCCAAAAATTTATAAATTCGACCTTTAACTTTTATGCTGCATTTTACACAAAATTTTACAATTCATTACTTACAACACACAACAAATCTAGACATAACTGTCTGATCCCATGTCAGTTTGTACTGACAAACAACTTTTATTCCATAAACCAAAAAATTTCAATTTCATTTTAATTATATGCAATCTAAATGAAAATAGTAGTTACTCTTAAAAATTCTGCTTTGGAAGAATATGAATAAAATCATAAAAATTTTAATTGTAATACATAAGTACAATTTTGATTTCTTTCCAAAATTTATGAAGCATTATTGATTAAAGTATATAATGCTTGTTTTCTACTTTTATCTGAAACATAGACATTGGTAAGTGTAACAAAACTAAGAATATTTTCATCCTATTATATTGTCATACATGTCGGCAGCGTGGTCGAGTGGTTAACGCGCCGGACTGATGATCAACATGGTCTCGGTTCAAAACCCACTTGCGCCATTCTGTTGTGTCCTTGGGAAAGACACTTTACGGCACTTTCCCCTGCTTGGTGGTCTTGACAAGCAGTTCTAAATTACAGTAATATCTCTACTAAATTACTAGCGGACAGCAATATCTTGGCATCTCCGGAAGCAGGTCAGGGTAATTTCTTACCCTATGTATAGCGCCTCCGTCGCTTTCCTGCGAGTCAGGAGGATAAATATAGAGATAAAAATAAAAATAAAAAATTTGTAAACTCTTTTTAAACAACATAAGCTATCAAGTAAGTTTTTAAAGAGAAATATTTTTTCATGTCCAGATTGATTGATTGGTATAGCCCAACAATTAAGGTGACTACCATTTGTGGCTTTAAGCAATCAGCATATATATAGTTTAAAGTTTTTGCCTGGATGTAAAATCTGTGATTTCACAAATTACCAAGCACTTAGTATACAAGGAAGCATTGTAATACGACACTCACAACACTATGAATTTTAAAAATCACAGAAAAATAACTAAATATTAAAAACTAATAAAGAAATAAGCTCAACAAACTTTTAAGCAGGATTTTGCAGCAGGCACTATTTTGAAACTGTTCCTATTTTGCATCACACAAGCATTTAATTTGTAACATGACATTTGAGCTCAGACCCAAAAAAGTTTTGAACTTATAAATAAGTTTTAATTTTAATGTTTTGTAAACAAGGAAAATTTTTATGGTAAAATTTGATGTGAAAATTTTGAACAAGTTATTTACAAAATGCTAATTAATTTCAAAAAATGCAAAAGTAAGACAATAAGTATAACCAACAATAAAACAGTCAGTGGTGAAGTTACACTAGGTTGTTGGATTTCCACAAAAATTATAAAAAAAAAAAACAGCAAGAATTTTTATTTAAACAAAATGGTTTTCTTTATGTCAATTTTGTATGGAAAATGAAATATGTAACCAAATTTTCATAATTGTGGGCAATCATGTATGAGTGATATTCTGTATAAATTACACTGCTATTTATGTAGAGTGGTACTGGATAAATTGTTTGCCATACATAGTTTAATCCTGACTTGATTTTTCTGTGTATTTTTAGTATTTTGTTTTGGAAACTATACTCAGCAATAAAAACATACTTTGGCTATATCATAGAACAAAAACATTTTGATAATGAATATTGTAATGATGTAGTAAATATTTTAATGAACTTAGTTATTGAATCCAGCTTCTGCCACTTGAAACCAGGTAAAAAATAGAAATCTTTTTGGTTTTTCCAATAAAACAGAAGTTCAGCTTAAGTTTATTTATAAAATTACAAAGATATTTAATATGCTGTAAAGGAAAATAAAAAATGTTAAAAATTTGTTTTCATAAAAAAATTTTATATTTTCTTTTTTAACTATAATTAATTATTCTAGAAAAACTATATTTTTCTTTGAATTCTTTTAGTTGTACTTTTTTCTAGTTACTTGTTTGTACACAATCCACGTATTTATCACTTTTATTCTTAGTATAAATGCAATGAGCCAGTTATTGGTACCATTTAATTTCTTTTTTGAGTAATGTTTTTTATGATGCCTTTTGATCAGAGACATAGATTTTAATTTTACCCATATTATAAGCCCAAATTCCTCAAAGTTTTATACTTTTTTTGACTTCCTCTTTGTCTCTTTGATGAAAGCAGACCATGTTCTTGCTCTGACTTTTGTTCTTTTTTCCTACCTTGAGTATCTACCTTATAGTCCTCTCTTTCTCATTGATGAAAGCAGACCAGGTTCATGCTCTGATGCTTGTTCTTTTTTCTTGCCTGAAGTATCAATTATATTAGGGGCATGTTTTGTTTATAACAACAGAACATCTCTTGCATTTTTCCACTTTAAAATTACAATCCCATTTTGATCTTCTTTAGATGTTATTTTGCCCTTTTGCTTTAGCATGTTCTCCTTTGGTAAGTTTTTCTGTGGCCCTCATTGTTCCTACAATGTCAGTTTTTTGTTTTAGCAGTAACTTTGCTAATTTGCAGCTTGTGAGAAAAGATCAATTTATAGTTTTCCTTTCATATGTAAGTTTAAATTTTCATGTGATTTGCCACTGTAAACAGAAATACAGTATGTGTATTGTATAACCTTCCTTTAAACATAACTTGAAAAATTTAATGCTGTGTATATGAACTTTTGATGGAATATATTGGCAAAAAAACTAATCTTCACACCATGGAATCAAAGTCTCATCTATAACAACCTCACTAGAAAGTGCAAATATTATTTGAATATTTTTGTTCTAATATTTTAAGGGTGTGTCAACTTTTCCCAATCTATCTTTGTTAGTTCTTGAATTGCCATCAAAATGAAGACAGCTGAACAAAATCTGAAATCTATCCCTGCTAATAATTTTTGGTGCTATTTTATTTGAATATATAGACCATGCTTTCCAATGATCTTTTATTGATCTTGCTCTAAAAAGGCTGACTACAATATAAAACCAAAAAATTCCTTTTGTTTCTTCACGTGAAGTTTGTGTCCATTGTTGTGATCTCCCATGTGGGCTTTATTTTTTTATCTGTAATAGTTCTTCATACAAATTGGTCTGTTCTATGTAATCAATAATATCATATAAAAGAGTAAGCATGTTTCAATAGGGGTAATTAGTCTGTCTAATTTGATAAGTAATTTATTATTTTCAGTAAAGTTTAAAAATTCTGACCAGCCTAACTCCTAATCATCAGAATCTGAATCATCCTCATTAGCAGCTTCTAATTCTTAGTTTTCAAGTTTTCTGCTAAAGTCTGCTACTTTATAAAAGCCAAGAAATTCATCATCAAATTTTGGGTTTGGTACATAATCAGAATCGTCCAACAGCTTAAAACAGCATACATAAAATCAGTTCACAAGAATTCAGTGCTTTTGATTTTTACTTAAGTAAATCTAAATTTGTTTATATTTATTGTTTTGCATGGTTGAGTGATGACCAAACAATGGCAAAATATTGAACAATTTAAAACTAACTTCAATTGTTGATTTTTTTGCAATGTTGAATAGTTATTCTATGTCCCACATTGACCTCAGTAATAACAAAAAATTATTAAAGAGCACATTAGCAAATTATTTACAAAGCCATTCCTGTGCATACACAACCAACTCGAACAATGTGGAAATGTCTTTGAGCTTTAGATGTGATAATAGCTCTATTGGAAATACAAAAACAAGTTTTATAGGCCTATGAAAACTTGGCAAACCAGAATTTGGTGCTCAGGATTCAATTTGCGGGAATTTGACACTTGACCTTTGATTTTTATGCTGGCTAAAATAAAACTTTTTTGTATTAGTTATTTTGCAATGTAGAACAATCATGAAATATAAATTAGTTTTCAATTATTTCACAATTTTCTTATCAATGGCTAACAATTATTACATCCCATTGTTTACAATGTTTATAAATAGTAAAATTATTTTTAAAAACACTATTGGTAATTCATAGGCGATTCCATTGTGGCATTGTTACAATAACATTCTTGAAAAAAGTAAATATTACATTAGGCTGAGTAATAACCAAAGTTTAAGTGCCAATTTCTCATGACTCAAAATTTTTATATTTGCTGGAGTATTAAAAAAATCTCAAGCATAAAATTCTCACAATCCCACTATACAAAGTTTTTGAAAAAAAATTGTAATTTATTGTTCTAGAGCTTTCATAGCATTTGTTATAGAAATAGCCATAAAATTCATTTAAATCCAAACAATTTCAAAAATAAACAAGAGTTTAAAGGTTTACAACCTGAATTTCATAAAAAAAAAACATGGTAAAAGCCAAAAAACAGGTCTTCGCTTTGATTCTGTCCACTTTTATTATTTTCATTGGAAAAACTAGTAAAGACCATAAAAAAAAAAAAAGAAAGTGTATGTGTCAGGGTTGACTGTCATATATACACTTTTTTTTGCTGCAGCATAGTTTTTAGTGAAGTTTTCTACAAACTTGATCTAATTCATTTTGATTAAAAAAAAAGCACGAGATTTCACCAAAAATAAATAAAAAAAATACAAGAACACAAGATGTTCCACCATAAGAATGTATGGAATGTGCACAGCCATACTTTCTAGTCATCTCTGTCTATTGTCCTCATATCATCCACCTCCACCAATGCTCTTATGCTTTTTTCCAATACCCTTTCAATGATCTTTATGTTCTAATAACTTCACTCCTCTATATGCACTGTAGTTTGTCACATCTCCTTTTCCCTTGTAGATTGGCACCATCACACTAGTGTTCCAATCTTCCAGCATTCTTTTCCCATCAATTACTCTCTGACAAAGTTTCATTATCATGTCAATTCCAACTTTCCCATTTGCATTTATCATTTCCATGCTCACCTCTGAAAGTCCAGATGCTTTCCCTAATTTCTTTTTCTTCATTGCAATTGTTAATATCTAAGGAAACCTCTTTCACTGGAACTTCCACTATACCAATCTCATTCTTTTGATCCCATGCATTCTCTTTATTCATCATTTTTTCCATGTGTTCTTTCCATGTTCTCTTTTGATTCTTCACATTAAACACATATCTACCATTTATTCTTTTCAAACATCATCCACCATTTACATCTTGTCCTTCCATTTTTAAAAACTTTGCAAGCTTAAAATATTGTTTGGTTTGTCACATAAATCATTCATCTCTTGCTCAGCCTCTCTCTTCATTGCCCTACTGACAATTTTTTTGTTTGATTTTTCTTTCTTTTGTAATTATTTTTATTCTTCACTGATCGGATCTTGCACATCTCTCTAAATGTGTTATTTTTTCACTTTATTGCTTCTTGCACTTCCTCATTCCACCACCATGTGCTTCCTTGCTCTCGCTTTTATTTTCTCCTTCCACAAAGTTCTTCATGAGCCTCCAAAACCCAATCCTTATATGAACCCCACAAATCTTTTGCTTCAGTATTAATTTATTCTTTCACCTTGTCCTTAAATTTTTCCCTTGTTTGCTTTTCTTTTAATTTCCATACCCACCATTGCATGTTTCATTTCATTTTTATGCGCTTAAACAGGTTTTCCTTTTTTTACATCAACTACCACTAACCTGTGTTGCAGTTCCAAGAAATCACCTTGACATCTTTCAAGAACTTTCTGCTTTTTCCATCAAAACAAAATCAATCGCAATTTTATTACCACCTAAACTGTATGTCATTTTTCTTTTCTCCTTCATAAACCATGTGTTTGCCACAAATAAATCCTTCTGATCACAGAATTCCAAAAGCATTCTACCTTCCAAATTTCACTCCCCAATTCCATTTTCTCCTTGTACACCCTCAAATCCATCCACCTTTTTTCCAACATCACTATTAAAGTCTCCAATCCCAAAAGTCAATTTTTTTGTACTTTTTATATCCCATTTATCATAAAATTTATCCTTCTGTAGATCTGGCTTTCCACTTTGAGGTGCATAGATAGATATCACCCATATCATATCTTCCCCAAATACAAGGCACATTGTCATCATTCTATCACTCCTTCTCTGTATCTCAACAACACTCTCACACAACTCCTTGACCAATGTTCCCTCACCACCCTTTGCAGTATCATTTCTCAACCACTATAACTTTTATCTTAAAGTCCAGTAAAACAAACTCCTTGGGTTCTCCATTGTACCTCTAGTAGACCACAAATATCCACCTTGCTTTTCCTCAATTCCTCTGCCACCTCTTTCCCTCAACCACAAAAACTACCTTTGTTCCATGTTCCTACTCTAATTCCAATCTGAGACTTTTTCTTGTTTTTAAATATATATCCAGAGATTCTTTGCACCCCCTGCCCATTTAAGGGCTGCTGGGGACTGGGGGCCATATTATTAAGTTGCATTTTCATAAAAATTAGTTATTAGCTAGAATACAGTATAATCAGAATTTTCATCTTGAAGAGACAAAGAAGCCAATTTTATTTTTCAGCTTATTCTGTAATACAAAAACTTTAATTTCTTTCATTCCAATCTTCTTGCCATTAATTGTTTTGCAGGTTGCAGAAAATCACATAGCAGGCCACATATGACTTTTGGTTTGTGGTTTTGACCATTTCTTTAATCTTTCTTCAAACAATCGTTGACAATTTTTTGCAAATTTCTTTGTGCTTTTATGTAACCCTTTCTGTACAACTTACAAAAAGCAGTGCGCTAACCAAAAAAAAGATCTTTTTGACCTACTTTCGAAACATCAAATTATTTTGTATATATATATTTATATATTTATATTTATTTAAACACTGCACTTGTTAAAACCACAACAGTATGTTTTGTCCTATCAAATCTTCAGATGGTTACTTATTCAAATAGGTTCTATTTAGATTCCATTTTATTCTATTTGAATACGTGAAAATCAATAGATTCTATTTGAATAAGTAACCACCTGATAATTCGTTAAGATGAAACATACTGTTGTAGTTTCAACTAATAAAGTGTAGTGTTTAAATAAATATAAATATACTTGCTCTAACCGTGTGTTATTGAGCACTGCACTGGCAAGGTGAAACATTACTAGATTATATATATTGGGTTGAGGAATATGTTTGTAGCATTTTTATATTTTCTTTTATTTTACAATGATTTTTACTACTTGGCAAAATGTATATATTTATTCGATAGAGCTCTTTCTACTGTAAAAAACTGTGCTGATCGTCTTTTTGAGAATTTTAAGATTTTTGATCGTCTTTTTGAGTATTTTAAGATTTTATTATTTGTGAGGCTTACTTATGGAATATCCAGGGGGTAAAAAGCAACATTTTTGACACTTGCTATTCTTCACTTTTCATCGAGGCCAAAAAGCTGCTGAAGCAGCTTAGAACATTTGCATGGTATATGGGGAAGGTATCATAGGCAAATCCATGGCAAGAAAATGGTTTGCAAAGTTCAAAAATGGCAATTTTGACGTCAACAACACACCCCGCAGCGGAAGACCTTCTGAATTTGATGAAGACCATAGCACTTTTGAAGGAGGAAAGTTGCCAAGCAAGTCGTGAATCGGTCAAAAAAATAAACTGCAATCAAAAAGTGATTCTCAATCATCTTCATTCAATGGGATTTGCCAAAAAATTGGGAGTCTGGGTGCCTCATGAGCTTAGCAAAAACAACGAAGAAAATCACCTTCAAATTACTTCTCAACATCTCACCCACCATAGAGCAACACGCAGTCACAAACAGCGCTTTTTGTACTGAATCGTCACGGGAGATGAAAAATGACACCTATACATAAATATGAAGCAAAGAAAGGAATGGGTGGCTCCTGGAGATATGCCAAAGCCAAGAGTTAAGCCTGACCTCCATCCAAGGGAGACCATGATCTTTGTTTGGTGGGACTGGCAAGACATGGTGCACTGGGAAATGCTCGAAAAAAATGCCATGGTCAACAAGGAGCTCTACATATCCCAGCTACATTGCATGAATGAGGCTATTTGACTGAAAAGACCCCATTGACAAGGCCAAACCATACTTCTTCACGACAACACCAGGCCTCATGTTGCACAAGTTGTCAAAGCCACACTTCAAGAGCTCTAATGGGGGGTCCTTCAGCATCTGCCATATTCTCCGAACCTTGCACCCACAGATTACTATCTTTTCTGCTCTTTGTCAAACCATATGAGGGGTGTTACCTTCAACAATGAAGAGGACCTTAAAAACTGGCTCAACAAATTCTTCGATACCAAACCCAGAGACTTTTGGAAGAATGGCATCGACAAATTGGTTGAGAGGTGGGAGGAGGTCGTAAACAGCAACGGAGAATACATAATTTATTAATTTATAGAGATAACTTTTCATTTTTGTTTAAATAAAAATCTTTGATAAAAACGCTACAAACATATTCCTCAACCTAATATATATATATATATATATATATATATATATATTGTTATAAAGAATACAGATATGCAGTGGTCTACTAAGGATTTTTGAAAGAGGGGGCATACAACCAGAATCAAATATGCATAAAGGAATTTTTTTTCATGTGGTAAAAAAAGGTCTTGACTCTAAATCTGTCTTGGTTTTGTTGATTATTCTTCTCAAAAACCTAGTGATCAGGTCTTCACTTTAAATCTGCATCTAATTTCTTGTATTAGTGATCTCCAAGGAGGGGCATTGCACAATGCCCCCTCCTAAATATGCTACTAAATATATAATAATAAAAAAATAGCAGCACAGGAAAAAAGAATGCCAGCTTTGTAAAGCATTTTTCCCCCATACTGATTTATATTCCAGTATAAAAATAAAGTGCAAGAAATGTCAAAATGTCACTCTCAATACGTTCTTCCACCAAATGCTATTTACAATTTGATTACTTTGAGGTTTTGCATCAGAAAAGCCTTTGCTTTATTGTTTACACAAGAAATAATATGTTTTATAACATTAATGATTGTAAACTTTTCCAAACACTCTAACATATTTCTCAGTAACACATGTAGGACTACAGTTTGTCAAAAAAATGATGTCATATCATTGAACTGCATTACAACAAAGCACAGATTACTCTGACAAGGATTTTGACATATTTACATTCCAATAGGAAGAGTTGAGGTAATGATACCACCATTGGCATCATTGTAGATTATGACATTGCATGGCATAATGCTGACAGTGGTGTCATCATAGGAAAAACGTTAATTGAAATCATGTGGTCAAATTCTGCTACTTTAGGTCACTGGATTCTTTTTCTGTTACAGCAAAATGGGCTTGGTTCAGTCTGTTTTCTTGTTGGAAGATATCACCTTTTGAGTGGAAGGATATCAACTGTACTGTCACTAAAATGAAAAGTTTATAAAACGTCTTGTTGTCATTGAAAAATCAAATGTTTTTCTCATTTGTTAGGTCAAGCACATTGGAAAACTTTTCAGATAACTTTAGCATGGGAAAATCATAGAATTTTATCACAGTTTTAAATAGGAAGTTTCACCTTTCTTTTAATTGACTTAAAAACTGAATTTATTCCATAGCTTAATTCCATCCATTCCATTTGTATTAATTCCATACCAAAGAGCTCATAAGATATAATATTACAATTCTTTCTATTGTTTTAAAAATGAAGTTTATAGCTATGCATCTGACAACCATATTAGTGAAATTTTGTAATCAGTTGTTTGGGAAAGTTATTTAAAAAAACAAATATTTAAAATAGTCTATTAACAATAAGTCTTGGATTCTGGGACCATAGCCATATTATTTTTTTAAAAAATGTCTAAAGTCATACATCTAATTTACAGCATATTTCTCACTCTTGAGATTGATTTTGTTGAATAACTAGATTAAAATTATAATAAGCATTGAAGAAAATTATACACAAGTACATGTGCATTATTGTAATGCAAATAAAAAAGTTTTAAATCTTAACTATTGAACAAACTCAAAAACTTTTTTTGCATTACAATACTTTACTTGTGTATAATTTTCAATGCTCATTATAATTTTGTTATCACATTGAAAATCTGTCTGTATTTAGATTAGTTTTGTATTGCTGTCATCTTCAAACCAACTAATATACTAACATTTTACTTTATTAAATTTATACTTTAAAAAATGTAGTGTACCATATAGATGGGCTCTGTGTTAATTAGTTTTTTTTGTAGCGCAAGAAACCAAGAAGAAAACTTGATCCTAGCATGATTGGAGCACCTGCTAATTTTCAACATTTAAACCACATTGGCTCAGGAGAAACCGGGGGTGCAACGGTAATTAAAATATTTAAAATTTAGTAATTTTACAATATGTTCAATATTCTTAATTCTAACTAGAATTTTTTCGAATGCTTGCTTTATTGCAAATAAAAGCAATTAAATCAAAAACTTTATTTCTAATTTTCAGATTTTTTTATATTAGTTTTTTTCCATTTTGCTGCTATCACCTGATGTATTAGTTTTGTAATTTATGAAGTATGATTTGTTTTTGAACTTTGATTTTCATCTCTACTGTTGACATTCACGTTTTTGTAAACAATCAAATAGCTATTTCTTTCCTGCTCGATTGAGAAATTAGTTGAAATCACATAAATAGTTCAATTTAATTTTTTAATTTAATTGCAAGCCAAGATAGATCAAACTTGGTTTTTAATAAAATTGCTTTGCACCAAGTATTTGAAATCTTATTGTTTACCTTATGGTATCTTTCAAAACTATACTTTTTCCCTTTTTTACGTTATCATCATCATCACACGAAACAGTCAGTTTGCAACAGTCTAATTCAGGGCTTCAAAACTGTTGTCCACTGGACCCCCAGGAGTCCATACAAACCTGTCTAAGAGGTTCACAGGGTATTTCCATATAAAAATAGGTAGCCATCTACATGCCACTTTTTCCAAACACATCTCTAAAAACTTGAAATTATTTGTTTGGCTAAGTTTTCCTTTCAACAGTGAAGTCTCAACAAAACCTTTTTTCTTTTTTTGTTGGTGTCCAAAAAAAACAAAAAATGTCCTCACCTTGCTGTTGAAGAGAAAAACTTACCTTTTTTTTGGTCTTTACTGGACTTGGATAAATTATTTAGACTTTTGGTCCATAGGTTTTCAAAAGTTAACCAACTTGTTTAAGCTAGTTGAAAATCTCGACTTCAATTCAGTTTCACTACATTTGCTTTTCACGATTTGTAGTGCTGACACAAGTTTTAATTTTATTGCAGGTACAAGTTCAAGAAAATATGCAAAGCAAAGGTGGATATGAATTCTGCTCAGAAGTTAAAGTGGAAAGAAATTTATCTGACGTTGTAAAAGATGCGTCTTAAATGTGAGTTTTCTTAGCATAATTTTTTCAATTCTGTAAAAATTTTAGTTCAATACAGTGATAATGATTATAATCTACAAATTTGTGTATTTTTATGAAGGAAAAAACTAGAACTGTTTTTTTAAACTATGAAAACATTTGTAATATTCTTACATATTTCCTTCAAAAATTGCTTATCCTTTTGTAGGTTATTTATCATATATTTAAAAGCTTTAAATGCTTTTTTTTCAGATTTCAAGTCTTTTTCGATTACATTGAGTTACTGTCACTTGAGACTTCGTTTCGAAAAGACTGTGCAATAAATTTTTATGCACTTGTGTACTTTTATTCTAGTTAAAATGTAGCCATTTATTTCTTTTGTAGCAACCAAATCTTACTTGCTTTCGTTTAGTTATATCAAAGCGGATTTTCATAAGTTGTTATTGTTACAGAGTTATTTTAATTAATTTCAAAGTGTCATCACAAAGCATACTACTATTTTGGCAATATATTTTTATAAAGTGATTGAGTAAAATATATACTCTGCAACAGTCGCAGTCTGTGTTGTCAACCTCAGAGTTGAGGTTCTTCCTATACAAGTTTTAGGGCTCGCTTTCACTACGAGCGTGGAATGGAGCTTCTTCGTTTGTTTTATTGATTTTTTTTACTTCTTTCCGCGCTTTAAGCGCTAAGCAAAAAAAGAAAGAAGAAGAAAACGACGAAGAAGACTATAAAAGAAAGAAAGAATACTACGTTCCACGCTAGTAGTGGAAACGAGCTCTTAAGTTATCACCACAACTTAGCGTAAATTCATTATAAATGAGTAACATAAATGGATTTCAGTATTAATTGCTTTGACAATTAAAAAAATTACTGATGTGCGCCAGTGAGATATGTCGAGTGTCTTATTGTGTATTATTATTATTATTTTGACTCATGTCAATAGCTTTTCTACGTGGCAGTTGCTCCTTCAGCAGTTTTTCATTCAGCACCTCAGTAACATTCAATCAAATTAAAAATGCATTTTTAAACTGTGTATTCGCTTCTTTTAGTTATAAATATATTTCGATCGTGTTCTTCAAGTTTTTTGTTATACGTATCTCATTGACTTTACTTTTAATTCTCAAAGTTTTCTGTCGTTTTTTTTGGTTTATGAAAACATTTGCTGATCGTATTTTATGAATTGCAAAGGCAATTATTTTTCTTTGTATTCTCGCAAAGCCATAAAATAAACGATTGAAATTCTGGTCATAAAGCAGTTTGAACAGGACACTTAATACTTGTCAAAACGACTTTCACTTATTCCAGGCAATTCTTTATTTTCATTTCGCAATAAGTTGTCAGTACAATCAAACTATATTATACCATCAAATAATTGTCTCCACACCACTTTTTTTAGATTGTATGAAAGTAGTGTAAACTATAAGTTGATTTTTTTATGTCACCAGGCATTTATACAAGATTTTGCTCATCTGGTGTATTTGTTCTTTTGTTTAAGAATGTTTTAAGAAAAGCTGAGTATATTAAGTTTTTTTAGTTAACTTGGAAGCTATTAATAAATTTTTATTTTTTTACATTTCACTTTTAGAATTTTTTGTTTTTGATATTTTGCAGCCTGATAAAAAATACAGGATTAGATATTTAAAACGTCGCTTAAATATAAAAAAAAACAAATATCACCAGATGAGGTTAGTCTTAAAAACTTGCATTATGTTACCAGCTGTGGGCAACCTATCGCCGTTTAGTGTAATTATGACGTGACCTAATTTTTTGTGAAATTTAACTTTTAATGTGCCTTTATCACAATCCACCGTGTAATCCACTATGATCAGCGTAAAAATTATTGTTGTTCTATAACCACTTGTGTTTTTAATATACTTGTTTTGTGAACACTTTAATATTATTAGAATTTTGTTGATTTTTTGTCGTTGGTTTAGTTTCTTTATGAAAGCGTTTGATTTATCATTTTGACATGCAACTTGAACAAATAAAGACCGTGATGGTTTTTGAGGACTGTTTCAAGGCCTCGAAACACTTCCGGAAAAGTCAATATCAACTGTCAGCGTTAGCTTACCTTCCCAGTCAAAACACGCTTTGGTTTAAACTTCATAATTGAAGTTTATCAAATTTGATCGTCTTTGCACTTCTTGCCTTATTGTTGTTTATTGGCTGAACTGAAGTTCTGCTTTGTTTTATTTGATGTAGCTGAAATGTTCTAATTGCCGAACAAATATAAGTTCTATGAAATTATGACAAAGTCTTCGTTTTCACTTTGCCATTTCTTGTATTTAAAAACACAACTTTGTATGTTACTTACATTTAATCCTTATGCTGTTCGACGGTTGTATGTCTCCAAGTTGGTATGAGATTGAATTTTTGAAATCTGCTCAAAAAATCATTTGCCTGTTTTTTTAAAGGTTGTATAAGTCGATTTTTTAACATTATTGACCTAGAATTATCATTGTTTCATAAAAGTGTTTTCGTACTTGTCTACAAACAAGGCAAAGTGTACCAATTTGTGTGCTTGTCTTAATCGTTTTCAAGTTAGTTAAAGCAAGATAATAGGTTTTATTTTCATTGTTTTATAAAAGTGTTTTCGTACTTGTCTACAAACAAGCCAAAGTATACAAATTTGTGTGCTTGTATTAATCTTTTGCAAGTTAGTTAAAGCAAGAGAATAGGTTTTAGAAACGATGCCTAACAATCCTGCTAATTAATACCATAATCACTAGCAATCAAAGTTTTATCTGTTTTTGTTAAGCTTTCACGTTGCTAATTATTCTAATTTTAAATGTTTTAATTTTTAATTTTCTTGAAATTCTCTCTAGTATAGGACTATCGATTATTTGTAGACCTAATTTGGGTAGTAGGCCGTAGCGACTTGCGCCTTTATTTACGATAGTATCATTGTTTAATAGTTTATCAGAGGTGGGGAATCGTTTTATTATTATAGGCCGCATTAGATTAGCCTGCAGCAAAGGAGGTGGCATAAGTTGAATCACTCAAAAAAATAGCGTCATCACTTTGAATCTGTCCCTTTTTTCTTGATTTTTGTCTCTAAAATAAAAAAACATTTTTTATTATCACTAGTAGTCATTGACACGTAATTTTATAACTTTTTAAGTTATTATGAAGGACGTAGGTTTCCCACCTTTGCTATTTCATCACAATTAAAATTCAACTTTATATTAAATTCAAATTCATACGAAGCAACGGTTAGCCGCCTATCATTAACGGCGCTGATTTTTCATACTAGCCGCCCTTAAAAATTCAATTAAAAAATAAAAATAAATTTCTATTTAAATTAATGCGTTTGCTATACTAATAGTAAACTGTTGAAAAAAACTACTGTTAAAGTATTTATTTTCTTTAGTCTCTATCTGTATTGCGCCATTGATTACCAGTACTTACAATATTTTAAAAAATAAAGCTTCGGGAGAGAGGCTACTTTTTTTTCTATTATAAATTGCTGTGGAAAGCAGCCATATTGGATTCAGCATTTTTGAATTTATTTATTTACGTTATCCAAGCAAGAAAAAACCAAGACGGAATTAAACAAACGTTTTTGGCTAACTTAAACCCTCATCAGGTTTTTGAATGAATAGTCTTTCATGACTTTAATTCAAACAGAGATATGACTATTATAAATGCTGATTAAATAATTTTTTTAAGTATTATGACAATAATAGATTTTCTAGAAACACAGCGGTAAATTAAATTACCGGTACATGAAACATTAATGCAAAAACTAGCAAATTTTGAATATATAAGTAAAAACAATGTTACATTAGCATCTAATAAATGATTTAAATTAGCATTTGACTTTGTTATTAATAAAACTTCGTGTATTCTAGTGTGAAATTCTGATGCACATATGCGCTATATCAAAAAATTATTTAAATCAAATTTTATTTTCGAGCAAGAATAAAGTATGATTTTGTTAGAGCACTCTCTTCAATACTTCTAAAATACAAATCTTCCCGGGCTCTAGTGATCAAATTTCTCGATTAAATACCAATTTTTCGTCCTTATCAAAAACGACAAAAATATCGTCAACCAAGCGGAAATAGAGCTAACTAAATAAAATTCAGATTGAAAAATTCCAATAAAAATGAAAAATGTTCCAAATTTCTTGACGTATTGGATACCCAACAAAAAAATATCAAATTTACAATGGATCATCTATAAGAAGTTTTCTTGTTTTTTATATTAAATTTGTGATACTAGTATTGAAACATGCGTTTATAACAAGCCAACTAACACTAATTTATTCTAAAATTTTAATGCAATTTGTCCCACGAAGTGAAAGTCTGGTTAAACTTTTTAATTACTTAGTCGTTGTTATGAATTTCACTAGTATCTGCAGTTAGCTCTTTTATTTACACGGAGATATACGACTGAATTTATATGA
The DNA here is from genome assembly GCA_963680785.1 of Diplosoma virens. Classification (NCBI taxonomy): domain Eukaryota; kingdom Metazoa; phylum Chordata; class Ascidiacea; order Aplousobranchia; family Didemnidae; genus Diplosoma; species Diplosoma virens. The sequence continues at coordinate 21,173,069 of OY796897.1, read as the reverse complement.
AAGAATAAAAATTTATCATGCAGCTAATCAAACCATGCAGAAGAAGGCAATAAAGCGTGCGCTATGACGTCACATACTATAACAGTCGTGCTAAATAAAATTGGCCAAAATAAGAATTTTTTCTACAGCAACAAGAAATTATTTTCGCAAAATCAAAGTTTTTCGGGCAGCGACAACGAACTATTTTACTACAATAAAGCATCCAAACTTAGAACAATTCAGATCAAAGTGAAGATCTCCCTTTTTTTTTTAGTTCTCACTTTTTATATGGATCGAAAATCAAGAATTTGGATCCTGACTGAGAATAAAGATTTTTTTTTCAATTTTCACCTTTAATTTTGAACAAAAATGGAAAATTTGGACATCTATAAAAGTAATGATCTTTTTTCTTTTTTTTAGTGATCACTAGATTTTTGAGACGAATATGTCTGACTTTTGTCATATCTATTGCAATGCCTCAAGATAATGATTCGGGGAATCGTCAATAAAATTTGGGCAAATTTGGTTTTATCGTAATTTATTTATTATGTTGATATTCGTTAAAATCTTGTTTTCTTTGTGTTTTTACAACAGTCAAGCGAAAGAAGCTTGTTCCTTGGCGTGACATATTAATGTAATTACAAATATTAAAATTTTTTCAACTGATTAAATTTTGTTTGAAAGTTAATTATTTGCTTATCATACCTTTAACGATAGTACTATTGTTTCGTTTTGGATGCTTTTCTTCCTAGAAACTAGCCACAAAAACCAACAACGTAAATTGGTAAGGTATAAAATATTAAAAAATCTTGCTTATCGTGGTAAACCTGTTGTGATTGCCTTACAAACGTGGTAAATTGCAGCATAACTTTGTGGTTACCCCTAAGGTATAACTACTGCACATTGTAACATTGTTTCCACGTACGTCGCAGCTTAACATGGCAAACATTAAAAATCTAGGTGAATAGGCCTAAACAATGTGAGATAGGCCTATTAGTAAACAGTAATGGCTTTAGTACGGAGCGGCCGCACCAACGCCCCCGTAAAAAACGTCAAAAAGTGCCCCCTAAGCAAAATACTGCTTAATTTCTTCATAGTAGCACCATGAAATTGGCCCCACCAAAGTGATGACCTCTTTTTTTAGAGATCACTTTAATTTGGATCACTAAAAAGTGGTTCCCTTAAAGTGATGACCTTCTATAGACATCACTTTTTAGGAGCAAAAAAAATTTAAAGCATGAAAAAGTGGCCCTCCTATTTTTCTTGCACCAGACCCCTCTTTTTGTAAGGTCATCACTGTTTGTAAATGCAACGTGGCGTAATAACGTGTTCACCTTGAAAGTACAACTGCACATTGTAACGTTAATTGTTTCCACGTCGAAATTTAACGTGGCAAGCACGTAAAAACTAGGTCAAGAAACAACATGGGTACAATGTTGTGTAACAACATGGTCACCAAAAAATTTCGACCACACATTGCAACGTTGTTCCCACATCGAATTTTAACGTGGCAAGCACGTAAAATTGTGGTAAATAAATAAATTGGATATAACGTTGAATTTCCAACAAACACACCTTGTGGATTTCACCAAATAACGTGAATCCACAGAAAATTTACGTAATAAAGTAAAATCTACCAAAATTTACGTGATGTATTCATTGAAATTTTGGTCACTACGTGGTGTAACGACGTGGTCACCAAAAAACTGTGACTCTACACTTTAACGTAGAAGTTCAATGTAAATTCAAGGAAAAAGTTTCCTGGTTACAACGTTGCAGCCATTTGGATGTGTTTATTGGGTTAATTTGTAATAGTCCTCAGCAGGATGAAAACCAAAAAATTCCAACCAACAATATCGTCTATAAGTTTGACATAAATTTAGAAAGTGGCCTGCAGCAGTGACAAGCTTAAACCACCCTGGTGTAGCATTACTGATCTTTTAATTTGTGGCTTTATTGTGAAATTGCCGTTCTCTTTTGTCTGGGACAGTCTGTAGCGCATATGTTTTTATCATGTACGTTGATTTTGTTACATAGTTTTTGAAAAGTTTGTCCGACGTAAGGTTTTCTAATAAAGTAAATTATTCAAATGCTTGATAGTTATAGGGGAAGGTGGGTATAACGGACCCCTTAACTTTAAACGCTTCTACCTCCTACCTTAAACCTTAAACCTTGCAGAGAAACAATATCCAGAGTTTAGATCAAGATCGTAAACATAAATCAAACAACACCAACAACTGATATAATTGCAATAGGAGATTTTGTGAAAAAATTGGACCGGATTGTCTATTTTCCCCCAACGTATTTTTTTGAAAAATACCGTGAGGTAGATACATAGCTAGGCAAGATAAAAGACATGTGATGTGTTTTGAATATTTAATGTACAATAAATCCCAACAAAACAGTAAAAAAGAGCACAATTTCCAGTAGCTTTAGACCTACTTTAACTATTACAGTTGCATACAAGGCAATAGTGAAAATTTAGTTCACAAGTAGGCCTATAAAAAGTTCATTGGTCATATAACATAGACCGAAACAGATTCAAGGTCATCTTCTTCTATACCAGCGCACTGAGCCCAGTTCAAGCATACAGTACATTGTATCATATACCGTTGTGACTGGTCTCACTCCACTTTTCCGAGCAATAGATGCACATATATTGCCGATAAAATTGTGATCTGGCCCAGATAGAAATGGCTATCAAGGGTTGTTTTCGGTATCTGAAACTCTATTAAAACTGCTCTTAAAGAAGTTCCATTTTCCAATGCATTTAATACATTTTTCAAGGAGTACTGACTCCATGAGTGTCGATTTGTTTTGTGCTTGTAATTTTGAACCATGTAGTCTACAGCAATTTTCATACAACTATTGTATAAACATTGTAAAAACAACGAAACCTGAAAAAATGTAACAACGAAACCTGAAGAAATTGCCTGCATTTTAAATGAGCACTTTGCAAGTGTTGGGTATAAAATGGCACAAGATACGCGTATTCCTGCCCCTCCTTCACATATAAAAATGACCAAATCCAATAGTTGTAATTTCAACTCAATATTCTAATTTCCATCCACAAACGCCAAAGTATGTTCAATAATTGATCGACTAAAAACAAAGAAAGCTCAAAGGTATACTGATGTCGAAACTAAATTTATTAAATATGGCAATTAAGTTGTTATTTCTCCAATAATAAGTAACTTATTTAACTTGTGTATAGAAACAGGTGTATTTCCAAACTGCTTGAAAATAGCTGAGGTTATCCCCATTTATAAAAAAGGTGATCAAAATATGCCTACTAATTATAGACCCATTTTATTATTATCTCAATTTGATAAAATTTTTGAAAAAATGTTATTTTCTAGACTGTTTTCTATCTTGATAAAAATCAACTTCTCAGCAAAAATCAATTTGGCTTTCGACCTAATTTCTCACCAAAATTTGCTATAAGAACAATACATGATAAACTAATCAAAAACATTGATAATGGTCTATATACTTGCTGCATATTTTTAGACCTATCAAAAGCGTTTGATACAGTTAATCATACGGTTCTGTTATGAAAATTGCATCACTATTTTGGTATTAGAGGCACAGCTTTTCATCTTATAGAAAGTTATCTGAGCAATCGTTAACAATACACAAACCTCCAAGGTCATTACTCGAATAAATTAAAAACAACAACGGGGATTCCTCAAGGATCTTGTCTTGGACCTCTATTGTTTTTGCTTTATATCAATGACTCACCTCTTGCCTCGGAATTTGATACCACACTTTATGCAGATGATACTTCTCTAATGCTATCGGATAGGGACTTAAACTCGTTAAAATATAAAGTTAAATGAAGTTGATTTTTGGCTTCGAATGAATAAATTGTCTCTAAATTATTCTAAACCTAACTACATCATCTACAATAACCAACCACACAAAACCTGTAAAGATGAGTTTACTACATAGTTATGAACAAAACCCGTTTGCAAAGAGAAAATTCTATTAAGTATTTAGGTGTAATTTTTGATGACAAGTTGTGTTGGGCAAACCACATTGACAATTTATCTAGTCAACTTACCAGGTGCTTTGGTCTGTTCTGCAGATTTTTTTATTTTTTATTTTTATTTTTATTTTTATCTCTATATTTATCCTCCTGACTCGCAGGAAAGCGACGGAGGCGCTATACATAGGGTAAGCAATTACCCCGACCTGCTTCCGGAGATGCCAAGATATTGCTGTCCGCTAGTAATTTAGTACAGATATGACTGCAATTTAGAACTGCTTGTCAAGACCACCAAGCAGGGGAAAGTGCCGTAAAGTGTCTTTCCCAAGGACACAACAGAATGGCGCAAGTGGGTTTTGAACCAAGACAATGCTGATCATCAGTCCGGTGCTTTAACCACTCGACCACGCTGCCGATATTGTGCAATTATGTTCCGAGAAAAACTCTTTGCCTGCTCCATTATAACTTAGTTTATTCACGAATTCAATATGGCATATTAACTTGGGGTACTGCTACAAAACTATTAACAAAAAAAATAGAAGTTCGTCTAAATCGCATTGTTAGAATTACAACATTCAGCTCTATCTACACACCAATCAACACGATGTATAAGCAATTAAATATTTTGAAAATCTCAGATATATATCATCTTAAATTAGGAAAATTTATGTATCAGCTATAGCCTACTCTGACAGATTACCTGCTGTTTTTGCTCAGCTATTCAAAAAAATAAAAGAAATACATTCTCACAACACCAGACAAACAGAAAAATCAACTTATTTTTTTCCACGTGTATCTAAAACAATTGGACAGCAACTCCTTACTTTCCGTGGAGTCAAACTTTGGTATTCAATTGACGACACAATAAAAGATAGGCATTGGGTTTCTTTCAAAAAAACGTATAAAGAGCACCTAATTGATCAGTATAAAATTTTACTCTTTTCATTGTCGCCTTTTTCTGTTTTGTTCTTTTTCTTTGTCGTTATTTTTCAATAATTTGTTTTTTTTACTGCATCAGTTTTACATCAAAAAGATTTGTATCAGTATATGCAGTGTTTTTTTAAGGTGTTTTGAGGAACCGAAACGGTCTTTTAAAATTGCCCAGCGGTTTCTCAAAATCTGCTTCTACAATAATGTAAAAAAAGCTAAGTACGCTCAGGAACAATAAGAAAAAAATTAGCCGTCTTTCAAAATTGCTTAAAGGTTTCTCAATAAATATATATGTAAATTTTGTTTTTTGACTGTATTGGGTGTGGGGGCACTTGACTTGATAACGTATGTTCTTCGGTGCCCCCTGCCTTCACACATATTTTGATTTTCTTTTAACATTACCGTGTGTGTGTATTATAAAATTTATGTTTGTGCGTTTGGCAAATAAATAAATAAATATTATTAGGGGGCCACTTTTTGACGTTTTTTAGGGGGGCAATGCGGTTTCTCCGTACTAAACCCATTACTGACTAAGATATTCCTATCCAGTTAAAATTTTTTTTTTTTTTGTTATTTGTTTGAAATATGACTAAAAGTTAGAACTGCCAACCAAGGCCGCCAAGCAGGAGAAAGTGCTGTAAAGTGTCTTTCCTAAGGACACAACATACTGGCACGAGTTGGTTTTGAATCGAGACCATGTCGATCACAACTACGATGCTCTTAGCCACTCGACCGCGTTGGCTTTGCGATTGACTTTTTAAAATTTTTTAAAGCAAAATGGATCAGGCAAAAAGCATTTAAATTTTAAAGACTGGTAACACTGATTGTGCCAATTAAAATGACTTAATTTAAAGTTTATTTTTAGATCGTGTAAATAGGAAGTTATCTCAAGAATTGTGGTTATTCATCTAGGAAGTGAAATTATGTCGGTATGTTGTTGACTTGCAATCAATTTTTTTACATATTACTCTAAGTATTGCATTTGTAATGATTTATGGTGTATATATTGGGTCTCTTCAAGAAGTCACCATAAGCGATTTTTGTTCGTCAAACTGGGTCTTTTTAAGAAGTCACCGTAAGTAATTCTTTTCGATGAAACTAACCCGGAATCCCCCTACAGCACCAGATAAAATAAAAAGGAAAATTAAGAGGAAAACAATCTCTTGAAGAAGCGGTAGTAACCATAGGGGATCCTGGTTAGTTTTACAAACAAAAATTGCATAAAGTGATTTATTGAATAGACTTATAAACTAACCCGGATCTTCCCTGTGGTTACTATTGCTTCTTAAAAAGATCTATTTCCTCTTGGTTTCTTTTTTATTACACCCTGGTGCTGTAAGTAAGATTTTGGGTTAGTTTCATCTAAAAAAGTGCTTAAGGTGACTTCTTAAAGAGACCTGAAACAATAGCTTAAAAATTACAACATTTATGGTTGTTATCAAAATATCACTTATATTTTTTATATTTTTCAACTATGTTGTTGACTGTTTAATGAATTACTTTTACCAATTGTGCATTTCCAAAACATTTTTCAACTTATAAAAGCTTGGTTCTTGTTTACTATTTGTTGTTACTAAGCTCACAAGCTTAAAATTTGGGTCTCTTGAATAAGCAACCATGAACGATTTTAGTTAGTGAAACTAATCCAGATCCCTTGGTGGTTACTATTGTTTGTTGAGAGATTTTTTTTCTCTTGGTTTCTTTTTTATTGTTTTTTAGTGCTATAGGGGGATTCCAGGTTAGTTTCATTGACAAACAACAGTTACAGTCTTCTTAAAAAGACTTTAAAATTTTAAAGCTTATGAAGTTGCTTTTAAATTTTAAGCCTGTGAGTTTAGTAACAACAATTAATTTATCAATCTTGGCAAACTTGAGCAAGAACCAAAAGCTTAAAATTTTTTAATCATTTTTGTTTATCAAGAATGTGAAATTTAAAAATTTTTACATTGTTGAATATATTTAATATATTATTACTTAAAATTCTATTTTAAAAAACTAAGATTCTGATTTATTTTAATGGTAGAAAAAGAAAGAAAGCATTCTTGATTTGTCAAAGTATTTGGATCGTCCAATACGTGTGAAGTTTCATGGTGGCAGAGAAGGTAATTATACTGTAGTTTTTATTTTTAAGATCTGCTAAAAATTAATATTTTGATTTGTTTATGTTCATGGGATTTTGTTTTATACAAGGAGCCCAGATTCTTAGAGTGCCACTGCAATTTATAAGTTATGAGAAAATCACTTTGAAAGCTTGCAGACAAGCTTAATTATTTGATCAGATAAAATATAATTTTAATATTCAATTATTATTTTTGAAGTTCAACTTCAAGTTTGCAGTCCTACTTTTACCATAACCTATAAGGGCTGATTTTTAAATTATAGAAAAAACAGTTTCATAATACGAGAGTGAGTCAAAAAGTTTTCAAACAAATGCCATATGTTTAAAATGTGCAAAATCTTACGATTTTTTTCATGTTTAAATATATCTTTAAGGTTTCCCTAATAATCTTGAAAAGTTTCATCATTCTATCTATTTGCAGCATTACAATTCATTGTGCTTAAAATACTTTGTACTTTTGTGCCTTAAAATGGCAAATTTTGAAAAAAGAGCAAACATTAAATTTTTGACTAGACCTCATTGGAAACCTCTTAAGATCATTGAAGTTTTACATACAGCAGGTTTATGGTGAGTCCACACTATGTAGAGCAGTTTTTTATGATTGGATTAAACATTTCAAGAAGGGAAGGGAGAAACTTGAAGATGATTCAAAAGAGGTGAGACCCTCCACTTCAAAAAATCAAAAAAACAGGCTTGTGCTGAATCTAGTTGAAGAAGATAGAAGAGTTACTATCGATAAAATCACCAATGCAGTGGGAATCTCTCATGATATGCATTTTCAATTCTTACTGAATATTTTTGCTTGAGCAAGCTTTCAGCACATTGGGTCCCAAAAGCATTGCAGGAAAATCAACTGAATTAAAGGGCTGATCTTTCCTTAGCAATTTTGACAAAGTTGGAAGCGAATAAAACCATTTTTTTCAAGCACTGCCTCACCAGAGATGAAACATGGATTTATTAATTTGATCCAGAAAACAAAATTCATTCAAAAGAGTGGCATCCAAAAGGAGCACCAGGACCTGTTAAATTCAAAGCAGAAAGGTTTTAAAAAGGTCATGGCCACCATTTTTGAAACTGTGAAGGTGTCATCTTAATAGACTTTCTAAAACGTAAGAAAACAGTTACCTCAAGCTATTATGAAGACGTTTTAGAGAAGTTTAAGACATCTTTAGCCAAAAAAATGCCAAGGAAAAATGCACAGTCAGATTTTGTTTCACAATATTAATGCCTCTGCTCATTCTTTCGTGGGCTGCTAGAACCCTATTATGTGAATTTCAATGGAAAACACTTCCACACCCACCTTAGCCTGGTTTTAGCTCCCTCTGATTTTTTTTGTTTTTGAAACTAAAAAAGTCTCTCAAAGGTACTCAATTTGGATCCTTAGAAGCAAAAAGGCAAGTGATTATCAGGTGTCAGAGACAGCCCCCAGAATTCTACAAGAAAGGGATTTATAGGTGGAAACATAGATTACAAAAGTGTATAGATAACAATGGAGTTTATGTTGAAAAATAAATGTATTCACTTAAAAAATAAAAATTTTGTGGCATTTGTCTGAGAACTTTTTGACTCACCCTTGTATGACTGTAAACTTGTGTGGCCCACTTACTCAGCTGGAACTGACAAAGCAGCCTGCAGCAACCAATAGGTTCGTCACTTTGCTCTATGATATACCATGAAAAATAAAAAATCAACATATTGTTGTTACACCCCTTCTTATATTACATTCACTTGTTTGTTGATTAATCTTTTATTTTTGCCATTTTTTTAAGTGTTTTTTATTATTTAAGTAAAAGCCTATATATTTTAGTCTCTATTTAGTAGCTTAATTTGCAGTGTATTTTTTAAAAACTGATCCACAAAAGAACCAACAAAAAAGCATGTCAAAAATAAGACCCAGATTGCTTTTGTTTTAATTTATTTGCAAGTTTTGCTTTTGGTTTGAATTAATATAAAAGAGCAACAGCCTTTCTGCTGTTCTAATTTTAAATATACTGTTTAATTAAATTTGTAGCCAAAGCTGATAAATCTAGAAATGATGTTTTGTAAAAATATACAATCTACATTGATGCATTGAGCTTTATTCTTTAATATTCTACTCTGTAAAAGTTTAAAAAGAAGTTGTGTTCTAGTTAAATTATATACAATATAGTATTTTTTTTTTATTAAAATCATGTTTTTAGCTAGTGGAGTTTTGAAAGGTTATGATCCTTTGTTAAATCTTGTACTTGACAGCACTACAGAAACATTACGAGGTAAGATTGCCAGTATTGATTAAGTTATTTGTTGGTTAGCATGCATTTACATTCTTTTAAAATGCTGTACATGTACTATGCATGTATGTTTTCATACTATTTTAATGTTAAAAGAAATTTTCTTTTGTTCAACAACAATGACACATTTTTTTGTTTTTAAAAACAAACATGCACAATTTTAAAGCACACATCAAAAATCAAACTTTTTTTCAGTTCTTTTACTGTACTAAAATAAACAGGACAATGAATAAACAGGAAAATAAACAGGACACGTAATGGTCATCTTGTTACTAGAAAAAAGTCGTTCTTTTAATGACATACAAAATTCATTAATGGATGGTAGAGATAACAAAAACCCATTAAAATGAAAGCAAATAAACAAAAAAAACTAATTCAATTAAAAAACTATAATTCAATGATTAAATTGTAAATACATGCTTCTATGAAAAAAATATGTTTTTTTTGTTGCCCTTTCAAGCCTGATCTTGGAGAAGCCATCCTTTAACTCTTGAAAGAAGCCTCTTGTTTTTTTATACTTGACTCTTGTACTTTGAACTTTTATTGCTTCTTTTGATTGCTTTCTGACGAGCCCTATAGACGAAACACACTGCTAGAGTTAGTAAAAAATAGTTAAAATAATTTCATGGTTTGATAGTTTAATATACAGTGTTTTTCGATCTACTATAGTCCTCTACCGATCAAATTTAGTTCTGTGCCGACCAATTCTGGTCATGTACCAATCAAATTTATTCTTGTGTCGATCAATTTTAATCGTGTATCGACCAAAAAGAGTTATGTCGACAAACTTTATTTTTATTGGTAAATAAACAATTTTGAGATATAATTTTTACTATAAGTTTTTTTGTTAATTAAATTCTATATTATCAAATATATAGATATATAATATAGGGTCTCTGTATTAGGTCACCACAATATTAGGTCTCCACGATGTATACAGTCTCCGTAATTAGGTTTCTATAATATAGTTTCCTTAATATTAGGTCTCCAAAATTAGGTCTCCATAATGTAGTCTGTATAATAGATACAGTATTAGGTCTCCATAATATGGTCTTTATAATATGATATAATCCCCATAATATTTGGTCTCCATATAGGATCTCCAATAGGTCTATATACCTATCTGTATATACATTATGGAGACTATATCATAGAAACCTAATTATAGAGACTATAGATTATGGAGACCTAATACAGAGACCTCATATTATTTATATACGTATATAGACGCTATCGGGAGACCCTGTACAAAGATACTGTATATATATAAAAGTTTTTGCAAAACGAAATTGATTGCAAAAAAACGAATTTGATTGCAAAAAGAACAAATTTGATTGCAAAAACAACGAATCTGATTGCAAAAAGAAGGAATTTGATTGCAAAAACAACGAATTAGGTCGAAAAAAACCCTATTTACAGGTATTCTAAAAATCTAAAGTAAGATTTGAAACGCAAAACCTAATTTTTTTGTTAAATGAAACACATACGTAACATAACTAGACCATCTTTAAACATTCGAATAGATTCTTTGAGGTATTCCAGAAAATTATGATATTCTTACAGTATTTGTGTTTGAAAATGCAATAGTTGTACGACTTTAATTAACAAAAAAACTTATAGTAAAAATTATATCTCAAAATTGTTTATTTACCAATAAAAATAAAGTTTGTCGACATAACTACGAGTATATTTGGTCGATACACGATTAAAATTGATCGACACATGATTAAAAATTGATCGGTAGAGGACTATAGTAAATCGAAAAACACTAATAACCGTTTTGAATAAACCGTTATTCAGTATTTTTCTGATACGCCGATCTGCAGAAAAATGTTTATGCGCGCCGACCAGAATAGATTTGTAGAACAATGTTTATATACAGTATAATGGTTATTATGACGTCATAACTTTGATACGCCGGCAAAACTTAAACTTATGGTCTTTGTAGTAAGCTACATTATTGTACTTTTTCGTAAAAGACATATGTTAAACGACTTTGATTCAAAAATTTTAACTATTTAAGTACCTTTTTTTGAATTTAAATATTTGAAATTAAACTGTTGTGAATTCAAATAAAAAGTCTTCGGCTAGGAACATCTTTAAATTTATTGCATTTAGCAATTTTAAATGCGAATTTTCACTCTTATCAGCTGAACAATTGCAATTGCCTTAGTGACATTACAAAACTTTTTTGTTGTCGCTTCGACGCTAGTAAAGGTAAATCGAAATTATTTATTTTCCCGCCAAATTGTCTCGTACCCTCAGAAACTGTATACTTTAGATATGCAATTGTTGTTTGAAGAAAGTGGCGAAATTCACAGCAAAAGATGAGGAAAATGATAAAAAAATTTATAGATTTTTATAGTTAGAAGCCGAAGCAGTAGAATTGCAGAGTAGATACGAGGAAACAGCCGAAGAGCACCAAAGCCTGATAACTTAACCACCAAAAATCATATTGAGTCTGTGTTCCAACGACGAAAGAACGTAAAAGCACGTCTTTTTTATTTCGCCCATTTTTTGCTGTGAATTTTGCCACTTGCTTCAAACCACAATTGCATGGAACAAATTACTATAATCAATTATTTTAATATATAGCCTACAGTTTTTGGTCTTTGCGGCGATAATTCATTTAAAAAAAAACTAGAGAAAAAAGAAAATAAAACGTCTAGGTTTATATTCCTAAAAGCCGTAAACTGTTAAAAGTATAGGTATGGGGAAACAAACGAAAAACATTCTTTAAGCCTATAATCTTAAAAGCCATAAGCCAGAAAAAAGTTATGAAGACATAAGAAGAAACAAATGATAAAATAAAAGTAGCCGTAATTTCTAAAAGTACAGCGGTCGGGGAAAAAGCAAAAAACGCCAAAACATTATCGAAGCGATCAATCATAATCGTTGCTTTTGTTTCTACAATAAATGATAAGCAAATCAAATTACGTAATCGGAAGTGGTTATTTGCGCCAAGCAATACTAACAAACATGATAAACAAATAATATCGAAGATAATTGTAATTCTTAAAGCTACTGTCTGAAAATGCCACTCGCTATTAACTGCATACAATGAATGCGAGAGAAAACTAAAGCGCATGACGCGATTGGTCGCATCGCGATTAGATGTGAAAGACAGTTAGAAACGAGAGAAAGATAAAACTATAATGTAGGACAAAATTTAGCTGTTCGGGCCAGCCTTGAAGACTTAAAAACGTGTGAAATTACAAAAATTGCGCGTAATAACTTTTTTCCAACAATATGAGCACCTTCAACAGTGGTTCTCAAACTTTTCTGGCCGTTGACACCAATTCAAGTAAAAAAATTTCTTATCGACCTCCTAACCGTTTATGGCAAACACTTTTTTGGTCTTTAACTTTTACTAAAGTAATTATCATTAAAGACCAAAAAAAGGTCGTAACAATGATAATGTATTTTTTTTAGTTTAGTACCTTTGCAAATAAGGTACCGTTGCTTTATTGCTGCAGTAGACTTCATCAGTCATTCATCGCCCTTATTCTACCCCTTGCTTTTTATTAATTTCTTGAATGTTCCTAACGATTAAAAGTTTGAAAGCTACAATGTATAAATTCTATTTTAATGCTTATTTTTATGACGAGCATATTCAAAATAAACGTTTGCATTGTTTTGGTGTGAACTTATTTGTCTTTTTTGCATATGCATGAAGTTTAAAATTTGCACGTATTGACTACTAGGTGCAACCGCATTATACTATAAAGAGTTTTGAGAAATCGATTGAGCAACCGATGTAATATACTTACCTGTGTAGTAAATTGACTGGTTTGACAAAGTTTGGTTTATCGCTTTTTTTTGTTAATTGAAGATCCGGACGATCCGTACAAGCTAAGTGAAGACACTCGTGCTCTTGGTCTGACAGTTTGTCGTGGAACTTCTGTTGTGCTTATTTGTCCGCAAGATGGCATGGAAGAAATACCAAATCCTTTCGTTCAGCACGGATGAAAAATTGAAATTTCGCTTTGCCGAGACATGAAAAAACTTCCCATTTCACGGAGAATCTTCTATAGATTATTTTGCCGGAACTCAATCGAATAGAATTGCTATTTCCGCGGCTGCATTGTTTATTGTATTCACTTTTACGCCAATTTGTGATAGAAAAAAGTATAATCTAATTTTTATTAAATTTAAATTGGAAGTTGTGTGGTGTCGCAATTTAGTTGCATCGGTTGTCTAAAAATACAAAACGAACAAATTAATTCAATTCTAAACTACTGATTTGTGTGGCTTCTTAAAATCCTGTTGACCATTGCAATAGAGTAAAGCGAAAAATTAGGCTACCAATAGAAATCTTAGCCAAGTACAGAACTAGAGAATAAGCAATTTGCAAAACCGGAAACATAATTTATCCATATTTTAAAGTGCAAATACGACGTTCTGTCTCCACTTCAGCTCAGTTAAACATTATAAAGTCACCCAGAAGTATAGTTTGTTTTTGTGGTACAAATTTGCAAGATATATTAAACAATAAATTTTGCTTATAATAGCAAAAAGCTTCCAAAAACAATTTTAAATTCATGTGTATTGTAACGCTCCCAAACTGAACTGTTAGCAATAGACCTAAAAACCATAAAATACAAAATTTCCTCTGGCTGTGCCTCGATGTAAAGTACGCTTTGAATTATTAATTGAATAAAAACTGTAATTACGCAAGGCTGGGTTTTCCCGTGACAGATGTCGGTATTTCCTAATATATAAGTTTGCTGTTTATCTGGCACAGAAACAATACTGTATGACGCGTGTTTAAACTGTTAGTGCTTAACTTCGTTTTGTTTTTCGTGTATAATTTGATTGTATTCTGTTGTGTTATTCAGCCAGTTTACATTGATTTGAATGAACCCATTCTTAATATATGGTCATCTCAGCAGAGCCGTAAATTATTTGCTCAAAACAAAGTTGTTAGATGCGAAAGTAAAACTCAAATGAAAAAATTTTTTATCATATCACAGTTTTTGCCGCATTCTTTTCGGGATTCGTCCCAAGTTTAAGTTTGAGAAAAAATTCTTTCTTATTATTTAAAGTGAAAAAAATTTTTTTGGCTTTCATCCGGATTTTGATTATCCAGAAATTTCCTCAATGAAACTTTGGTTTATATTAGAGTCAAGACCAAAAAAAAAAAAAAGGTTTTTCCTATTAAAAACAAGTTTTATCAGCTGTCATGGTTAAATTGTGAAGGACGTGCCAATCTTTTAAGGTTAACTTACATTGTACTTAGATATCTAACCCCTCTCCATTTTCTTTCTTAAGATTTTAAATTCCTAAACAAAGATTTCTACAGACTAATAATACTTTTTCAAAAAACGTTATTTAGGTTCTTTCCTTAGAATTAGATCCATCATTTATACCAGTACTCGACAATTTGAAGGTTTCGCAGATTATTGTTATCATTACTTATTAAGAAAAGAAAATTGCTAAACCTTGAATGAAACATAAAAGAGAAGTAAAAAAATAATGTTCTTACTATTCTTCTTCACTAGTCTAAATTTTATAACTGCTTCTTACTCTGTTGCCCTCAAGTTTGTCACTTTTTTGTAATAGCGAGTGTTCAATACTTCTACAGAACCAAAATATTGCCAGTTAATTTTTTTGCAACGTATGTCAGTGCTTCGCTGGCTTCTTCCACAGAAATCAAAAGTCCTAGTTTAGACAGGTATGCGGACTCGAATTTAGACTTGGGACTCAAACTCGCTTTAAAATGTAGGCTAGTCCGCACTCCACATTCCTGCTTGAAACATTTTCAAAATTAGATGCCACATTTGCACCGGCGTGAATAATAATAATAATGTTTTTGTTTTGTCTTCACTGATTCTTGGGCACTTTTTTATGCTTGCAGCCTGATTCGTCGAACATTTTTCGGCCTTTCCCTTTGATCATGGGTAGCCACACGTATGACGTTTCTCCAAAGCGTCCTGTTTTCAATGTCCTTCTCCCTTGCACCAACTTTCTCCATATCTTCCTTCACTCCATCTAAAAATCTTCTTTTTAATCTCCCTCTTTTCCACCTTCCCGGTAACTCCATTTTCATCACCCTTCTTCGTACGTACTCCTGTTTTCTCATGACATGTCCATACCACCTCAGCCTGCCCTTCCTCATTTCCATTCCTAACCGTTCTACCTTAACTGTACCCCTAATGTTCTCATTTCTATTCTTACCTTTTCTCGTTACTCTCATAACAAACCTCCAAATTCTCATCTCTGCAACTTCCATCTCTTCCACTTGTTTCTTTGTAACCGCCACCGTCTCAAGTCCATACACCATTGCTGGTCTTACCACTGAGCTGTACACTTTTTCTTTTACTCTATCGGGTAACCTTCTGTCAAGTATTACTCCTGATACTTTTCTCCGTTCGTTCCATCCTGCCTGCACTGTCTTCTTTACCTCTTTCTCACAACTACTACTTTCTTGCACTGTTACTCTTGGCATTTTTGTGTCCTCCATCTTTACTGTTTTGTCGTCATTTCCTCTATTTATGCACAAATATTTGGTTTTTGACCTACTTACTTTCATCCCTCTTCTTTCCAATGCATACCTCCAGGATTCTAGTCTCCGCTCCACTTTTTCCCTGGTCTCTTCGCAAATCACAATATTATTAGCAAACAGGATCGTCCAGTGTGGTTCCCTCCTTACTTCGTCAGTTATCTTATTCATAATCACTGCAAACAGAAACGGACTTGACGCTGTTTCCTGGTGCATCCGACCTTGACCTTGAAACTTTCTATAGTTCCTACAGCTCACCTCACCACTCTATGTTTCGCTTCCCTCATACATATCCTGTACAGGTCGCACATACTTTTCTGCCATTCCTGATTTTCTCATACGGTAGGCTACCACAACTCATCTCTTGGAACCCTGTCGTAAGCTTTCTCTAGGTCCACGAATACACAATAAAGTACCTTCTCTGTACTTTTCCATCAACATTCTTAAGGCAAACATGGCATCAGTAGTTCCTTTTTCTGGCATAAATCCATATTGCTGTTCACTGATCTCTGCACTATCCCTTAGCCTGGCTTCAATTATTCCTTCTCATATCTTCATTGTGTGGCTTATCAGCTTTATTCTTCTGTAGCTTCCACAGCACTGTGCATGCCCTTTGTTTTTATAGATTGGGATAAGCACACTCCTTCTCCATTCCTCTGGCATCCGTTCAGCCATTAATAGTCTGTTGAACAGTCTGGTCAAAAACTCTATTCCCATCTCTCTCATGCACTTCCAAACTTCTACTGGCAACTCGTCTGGCCTAGCCGCTTTATATTTTTTTATCCTTCTGAGTGCATTCTTCACTTCTTCTCTACTGACACAATTTACCTCTTCGTTAACCACTTCTGCTTCCTCTGACCTAGGGTCTCTGTTATTTTCCTCATTCATCAGTTTCTCAAAGTACTTCTTCCATCTCTTTAACACTGCCTCCGAACTTATCATCACATTACCGTTTTCATCCTTTATAACCCTCACGTGCTGTACATCTTTTACTGCTATGTCTCTCTGCATAGCCAATCTGTACAACTCCTTTTCATCTTCTTTTGTTTCAATCTAGAATACAAATCTTCATATGCACGTCCCTTCGCCATCGCAACTGCCTTCTTGCCTTACTCTTCTTTGTAGATCTTTTTAGTATTTTTCATCTCCTATTTTGTCCCATGCTTTCTTTGCCTCTTTTTTTCTTTTATGCTCTCCTGAACATCCTCATTTCACCACCATGTCTCGCTGTCTCCTTTTCGTTTCCCAAATGTCACTCTCAGCACAGTTGTAGCTGTTTTTCTTAGCATTTTTGCTGTTTTATCTCATTCATCAAGTAACCCATCCTTGCCTCCCAAAATCTTAGTCATCTTTTGTCTAAACGCTTCTTGACAGCTTGTCTCCTTCAGTTTCCACCATCTTATCTTTGACTTTACTTTCTCTGCTTTTTTCTTTTTCACTGCTTTTTTCCATTATTTCTTCATCCACTATGTTTCCTTCGCCCACATGTCCATTTAGGTCCGCACCTAGAACTATCCTTTCCTGTCTTGATACACTTTCTATCAACACATCCAGATCTTTCCAAAAATCATTTTTTTCCTCCATGCTATTGTTAACCAGTGGAGCATATGCACTTATTATGTTTAGTATCGACCCTTTTACTTCCAGTTTCACGGTCATTAGTCTGTTTAACACCCTCTTCACCTCCAAGACACTTTTAACCAGCTCCTCCCTCATCCCATTTTTTCTTCCATCAGATCCATTGTAAAATAGTTTGCAGCCACCTCCAATATTCCTCGCTTTATTTCCTTTCCACTTTGTTTCCTGTAGGCACAGTATATCTACATTCCTTCGCTCCATCATGTCTTCCAGCTCTCTCCCCCTTCTAGTCATTGTTCTTATATTTAAGGTACCCACCCTTATGAGTGTGCATCTCCCCTTCCACAGTTCCCGCTGCCTCTTCACTCGCGTTCCTCTTCTCTTTCTCCTCTTGTTTTCACTAAGCCCAACAGTAGCATAATTTCCACAGGTGCCCTGCCGTGCGACCCCTAAGGCGGTTGTTGGTAGCCCGGGCCGCGACCGATCCAGTACGGATTTATCAACATAACGCATTTTTATAACTGATTCGTTGAACATAAAAGCCTAATAATTTTAATTTCTACAAATACAATTACAGCCTGGGACAAAAGTTTAAGACCACTTTTGGAAAAACGCACATTTTAGAAAAAAGCTTCTTAATCACCTAATACTAAGTATTTTTGTGTCAAAATCCATATTTAGGTTTTGGAAGTAAACCTTATTACATATTAATTTTTAATTTTTACGTTCGATTATTATTTTAAACTTTAAGCTTAAAATTACAAAATTTTATACCCCGAAAATTGGCAAAAAAACTAGCAGTCAGCGTTGAAAAACGCATTCAATTTACCAGTCTTTGCACAATGAAAGTCTCAGAACGTGAAATATCAAGGCAGATGAAAGTTAGCAAAACTGCTGTACCTAACACAATCAAAAATTTCAAAAAAAAGTACTTTCAAGGACAGCAAAAAACAGGCCGTCCGAGCATTTTTAGCAGTGGAAATAAACGTTTTATTAGGAAGAGAGTGAGTCAATCTCTTAAGAACTCTGCTGAAAAAAATACAAGCTAAAATGGCATAAGGAAACTTCAAAACTAGTAAAATTGTTTTTTCACTAATTTTGAAGTTTTCTTATGCCATTTTAGCTTGTATTTTTTTCAGCAGAGTTCTTAAGAGATTGACTCACTCTTCCTGATAAAACGTTTATTTCCACTGCTAAAAATGCTCGGACGGCCTGTTTTTTGCTGTCCTTGAAAGTACTTTTTTTTGAAATTTTTGATTGTGTTAGGTACAGCAGTTTTGCTAACTTTCATCTGCCTTGATATTTCACGTTCTGAGACTTTCATTGTGCAAAGACTGGTAAATTGAATGCGTTTTTCAACGCTGACTGCTAGTTTTTTTGCCAATTTTCGGGGTATAAAATTTTGTAATTTTAAGCTTAAAGTTTAAAATAATAATCGAACGTAAAAATTAAAAATTAATATGTAATAAGGTTTACTTCCAAAACCTAAATATGGATTTTGACACAAAAATACTTAGTATTAGGTGATTAAGAAGCTTTTTTCTAAAATGTGCGTTTTTCCAAAAGTGGTCTTAAACTTTTGTCCCAGGCTGTAAACTATATACTTTTTTTGGTGTTCACTAGATTTTAAACGGTAATTTTTGGCCCGTTTCTTCAGTCAAGCACAGAACAGAATTATTGAATAGAAAAAGATTTTTATTTATTCATAGTTATTTAGATTGAAATTTTTGGCTATTTTGCTCGCTAAATGAAACTTCAGGCAAAGAAAAGCGTTCAAAACTTTTAGCTTTTCGCTACTTTAAAAAAATTTGGTTTTTCTATTTTCTATAGTGTGTTTACATTGCCGTTTTCCCGCGACACACCGGCTGTTGAATATTGACTAATAAAATGCTTTATTTTTCAACAACCGACCGCAAATAATTGCAATTTTCTAATTGCGAACGAAATCCAAATAAAATAACAAGTTTTTGAATATCCTTATCAAGAGGATAACAACTCAGGAACAGGCAGCTATATCTTTTGAGGTTGGTAATAATCGTATATCACTGCACAAAACGTTTTAAAAATCCAACTACAGTAGAGTTTGCCTAAGTCGCCACCCAGTGGTGGATATTGGGTGAGGCGAATGAGGCAGTCGCCTCAGGCTTTCCCCTTTTTTTGGGGGCCCCCCTCGATTTTAGGGGCCCCCTCTCGAAAATAGCATATGCAGTTTTGGATTCGCTGCCGATGTTTGCTCAGAGGACGATTCGAAGTGAAGACCTTTTTTTTTTTTTTTGGAGAACGCCTTGATTTTGGAGAGAAAATAAAGAAATTGGAGATGAAATTGAAGTGAAGACCTTTTTTTTTTTTTAGAGAACACTTTGATTTTGGGAGAAAAATATGCAAGCCCAGATCAGACCTCTTTTTTTTCTCAGACTACATCAATTTTTGAAAATTCTTGCCTCGGGCCCCTAAATTGGAATGTCCACCACTGTCGCCACCTCAAGGAAAACAGAAAAAGTGGAAACTTAGGCAAACTGGCGACTTAGACAAACAACAAATTTAATATACCCAGGTCTACACAAACTTGGGACCCCTTTGTTTCTACAAAGGCCGAACGTTTGGGAAATAAAAAACACATACAGAAAGCACTTTTTGGATTGCTTTACAATAACTTATCATAATTTTTTATTTAAACCGTCAAGATGCAGTCTTAAAGAAATCAAAGATTTATTTTCTGCGTAATTTTTTTTGCGCATTACTTAGTCACTAGGCTTAACTACCTTAATTTATTTCAAATATTCTGTTGCTTTTGTAACTGTCATAGCTAGGCTGCTTCACATGGCAGTAAGATGGATAACTGAACGGAAACTAAAACTGATAAAAACAAAGAAAAGCATCTAAGATGATGAAACAATGAGGTTATAAAGAAAGTTTGCGATACACAGTGACTTTCGTTACAATAAGGATCGTAGACAGATAGGCGAAACAACTGTAGTGTAGTGGTAGCAGACAGACAGACAAAATTTATTTTGCCCAAAACCATATAAAACAATAACAAAGAAATATAATGCAAAAAAGAAAAGGGGCAAGGAAGCACCGAACAACCTAAGGTTAACTAGTCAAGATGCTTCCCGAGTAAATTACAATTACCAATAACAATTGTGTTAGTGCGATTAATAGAAAAAAAAATAACAGCAAAATAAAAAGAAGAAATTTTTGACGAAACAAAAGTTAACAAAACAACAAAGAAAAAAAAAAATTAAAAAAATTTCAATCTCACTTGATTATGCATATTAGTATCAAGTTACGCCAAAGTATTTTTTATTTTATTTATGTAAAAGTACAAAACTGGGGTTACATTGTAGGTATAGCAAAAGACTATTTATATTTAATATGATTTACAAAACAAAGTAATCTATTCAATTACATAACATATGCTAAAATGCTAAAATGTAGCAGACTAAAAGTTTGAAATAAAATCAAGCGGCAAAGTTTTTATAAGCCTGACAACTTAGGCAAATTTTTTCTGCACATGGCAAGCAATAATGGTGGCGAATTAAGCGGATTCACGAGTTACGCAAAGATAATTTAGTTAAACTTGATAACACAGAAACAATAGGGTTTCTATCGGGACCAAGCGATATGTGACGACTTACGCGAACTGGCGACTTATCCGAAGGCGACTTAGGCAAATTCTACTATACTATGTTTCAGCTCACTTTCACCGTCAGCGACCAACATTACAATCAGCACCAACGTGTAAAGTAAAAGCACAGTAATATACTCATGCCAAAGTAAGACAAAAGATGAACTACTGTTGTCGTTTAGCAAAAGCATTCAAAAAAAACCAATCGCAACGAAAATGAGGAGCCACACACAAAAAAATTTACCCAAAACTTGCGCCGGGGTATATCACTAAAACAAGGATAAAACTTGCTGTTTTGCTCAAAACCAAAATTTTCCAGAAGCTAATAAATTTTTGCCAAGTTTGGATCAAAAGCTTTGTGTTTTAATTTATAATCAGCTTAGAGATAATATAAAGTAAAATTACAAAATTTATTATTGTTTGTTCGACTGGCACGGGATAGATGTGCAAAGCCCGTAGGGTTTTCT
>OY796897.1:21115209-21151408 GCA_963680785.1 Diplosoma virens | reverse complement strand
GTATTAGATGCTATGACCAAATGACGAATATTAAAACATTAAAGTAGTTAACTAATTAGGAATTTAAGTCAATTGAGAAACTATTACGGTAATTAATGTTAAAAATATCCATGATGGAGCTGGTTTGAAGTCCTGGTTACGTGAGTTCCTTCCTTCTTGCTTGTACTCACTCAAAATTCCCAAGATCTGGAGATGAGCGCTTGTAATCACAATCCCAAAGCTGGTGAAACCAGAAGGGTACCCAAAAAGTTATCGACCAATATTTTTGCTTTGTGTCTCCGAAAAGATCTTCGAGAAGTTTATGTACTTCCGCATCAAACCAGTTATAGATCCATTGCTTCCTAGGAAGAAGGCTCAGCTTCGACGCGGAAAGTCAACAATGGATCCAGTCATTTTATTGACAGAAAACATCGAAGACTTTTTTTGGCGATTTGTCGATCTGATGGCGGCATATGACTCTGTATGGCACCTTGGCCTGCTGCTTGTGACTTCTGCCAGATAAGCACATGGTTAAAATGATCATGGCGCTTCCGGTGACAGCAAGCAAAGCAAGATTTGCCGTCTGAAAAACGGCTTTCCTCGAAAATTGGTCTGGGCTACCCTCTTTTTCAATTTCTTTATATTTACGTTTATATCTGCCCTCCACAATTTCCTAACAGTTTACCTTCGAAAAAAATCTAGCATTGTTGCACTCCTCTAAAAACTGGAATGCTTTTGAGGGGCTTAGTCACACTAAGACACTGACGGCAGCCTTTTATTTAAGTAACGAAGAAGCTAAATGTGAGCTAAATGTTTACAATAGCATTAGACTTTTACCATTTTGTCCAGCCCCACTTATTTTGTTGATATATTGCTCACATTCCGTTACCATCTCGTGGCATTAAGCAAAAAAATATACTAGCGAGTCACACGGCTGAGGCAACACTTGCAGGCTCAGAATGGGGTGTTGTGCCAAAATATTTCGCACAACTGTCCTATCTCTGTTGTAGCCTACTCAACAGCTGAGTACTGCGCACCAGTCTGTTGTTGTAGCACTCACACTTTTTTTTATAGACAATGTCCTGTATGACGTTTTGCGCATTGTTGCTGGATCGCTGCGTCCCACTCCAATTGACAACCTACCAATAATTTCATGTATCTAGCCAGCTGAGCTTTGCCGAACGGGAGCGACACTGTCCTTGGTTAACGATGCAATTCTGGACCCTGACCATATGTTAAATTCCTAGATTGGATCTAGAATCTTAAAAAATGTTTGATCATCTTTCGACCCTTCTAATAAATCTACATAATCCTCTTTTTTACTACAAGCAGCATCGCTTCTGCTACAGTAATCTTATACCGAACCAACTCACATTTGTTAAAAGTTACTATCTTTACTACCACTAAAGCATTTAAAATTATAACTTGATAGCGTAAAAATGTTTTGAAATAACATATTCAATATTAATTTGATATTCAATATTAATAAGTCGGCAGCGTGGTCGAGTGGTTAGAGCGCCGGGATTGTGATCGAAATGGTCCCGCTTCAAAACCTACTCGCGCCATTCTGTTGTGTCCTTGGGAAAGACACTTTACGACACTTTCTCCTGCTTGGTGGTTTTGGCAAGCAGTTCTAAATTAAAGTCATATCTCTATTAAATTACAAGTGGACAGCAATATCTTGGCATCTTTGGAAGCAGGTCGGGATAATTGCCTACCCTATGTATTAGCGCCACCGTCGCTTTCTTGCTAGTTAGGTGGATAAATATAAAGTCAAAAATAGAAAATAAATAAATGAATAAAATTGCAAAACAATGTAAATACTAAAACTGTAGCTTGGGGCAAGCGTCTTTACGATAAACTCAGTCCACAAAAGTTCTTATACTCGTAGATCAGTTTGTTGGATGTCACTCAACGCAGCAATTAATCAACTGACGTATTTACTTTGTTTCTTCATACGTTACTATAACAGTAGTAACTTTGAATTCAATGTAGTTATAAAAATGTAACTAAAAAATTTAAGTTAGCAGTGGGCCGCATAAGAACTACAAGCGGGCCGCAGGTTGGACATCCCAGGCTTCAAAGAATATGTTGGTTGTTTATTCTCTTAAAAATTAGCTTTTCAAAAATTGATTTAAATTTTGATAGAAGACAAATGAGAAATTAAAAAAAGCAAAAATCTTTAATTTTCAAGTTGTTTATCATATTAAAAATCATTTTTTTAAATTATAACCTTAATATAAAAAGAAAGCCAACGTTTAAGGCCTTGCTTAAAAATTTTGGTGATCAACTCTCTCGCGGAAAATGAAAGTAGAATATTTTGCGGCTAATTAAAATATATTTAAGAATAGGAAAGTAACCAACAACGAGATATGCCCGCGGCTGAGTTAAAAAAAGAATAAAGCAAGTTTATTTGTGATTTTGTATTTACAAAAGCTACATTTTGTACAATGTACTTTATTTGTTTCTTTTTATACCGGTATTTAGCTTAGAGGTTAATTAATATTTTCATAAAATAGGCTTATGCAAACGAACCGCTGCTGCTCCACATAGAACGATCGCAACTGCGCTGGTATGGCCATGTGACACGAATGTCCCACAAATGAACAGCAAAGCAACTAATGGATGCTCTTCCAAGTGGCAAAAGGTTTATAAGGCAATCTAGAACGGAATTATGTTAAAGACTTGGCCTGGTTGCGTCTTGGAATTCCACCAGCGGCATTGTCGCTATTTGCAGGAGATCGGGATGTTTGGAGATCCCAACTCGAGCTGCTGCCCCCGCAACCCCAAAAAAACAAGCGGGAAAAGGGAAATACACTGATTTAATTCAATGTTTTTCCCAAAAACAATAATAATGATGAGGCTTATTCAAAAAGCTTTAGTGCGCTTGAGAAAAGCAACGATTAAAATATATCGATCGTTTAAAGGTTATAGGTGGGAAGATAAAAAAAATATGGTTTTTAAACAACTAAAAAAAGGCTGGAAATTTTATAGAGTGATGTTTTCTGCGGCAGCCACGAAACGTAAACGAAGCAGACTTGAAGATAATTACTTATTCTCAAATTAACCAGTTCCAGATTTCCATAATTTATTGGTATTTAATCCTTGCTTTTCTGCAGTCAATGAAATCTTGTTGTTTTTTTACTTCTTTGGCAAAATCATAGGTTTGATAAAAAAACCTTGAATAATTTGTTTGATTGATTGCTATTGCGATTGAATACTTAGGTTCAATGACTATAGTTCAAAGGTTTTGAACCTCGGTCCACAGAAAATTTCAGCGGTCCACAGGAGAAAAATATTCAATTGGTGTTCCATGGCCCTAATTAGGTGGTTTACAGGATAACTCAGTCAATAAAATGTTTTTGAGGAGTAGAATTTGTATCTCAAATTTACTTGAAGAACAAAAAAAGATCATCACTTTGGTTTATGAAACAATTTCAGCCTTAAACGGTCGTTGGATTGAAATAGTGATATCGAATTCTAAAATTTTGTCCTCAGTAAAGTAAACACCAAAAAAAAGCTTCATTTTAGTTTTTGCAAAAAAACTTCACATGTTTTTGAATAGGGGCCACCGAATAATTAATTAATTTTTAAACAAGCTGCATAAAGATGAGAAACACCAGACTCGAGTTTCGCTCTCATTAGAGCTCATCAGTGATGCTTATCTCACCGCGAATCGAACCTGGGACCTGTAGTCTTCCACGCAGGTTACTAGGGGAGAGCCTCCAACAGTGCGCCGGTGCAAACAGTGTGCCTTTGCGTTTTATTTTTTTATTGTTGCGTAAAATAACATCGTAATTGCATTATCAAAATTTGTATTAAAATATCAATTTCTCTTTGTATTTTCAGAAATGCTAAAAAAACAGAAAATTTTTTAAAAAGGTTTTTCAATTTTTATGGAAGTAAAGTTAGTTTTTGCTGATAAAAAAAAATTGTTTTTTTTCATTGCATAAAAGCACTAGGAATTAAGTCAAAATGACATCAATTTCTCCATAGCGTAAAGTAAAGCCTGGTAAAAGATAATAATCGATTATTGTAGCTTTTCTCTGAAATCAAGAGTTAAAGTCAAAATGGCAGGTGTTCCTACAGTGCGCCACTCAGTAGCACCTAACAGTGCGCCCCCCTGGCGTTGTCCAAAAATTCATTGTCCAAAATTCATTGCTATTGACAGCAAAAGAACTTTTTCTTTCAAAGAAAATTTTATTAAAACGATATGTGTGAGAGCGATTGTGATCTTAGTTCAAAGGAAGATGATCTAAACGAAAAATAGTTACCGAATATCGGTGATTTATCCTATAATCATGTTGTTATCCAAAAAACAAAAAAATCATCACTTGAAATACTCGTAAGTCCCATTTTTCTTACTTTTCGTCCAAAATTCATGGTTTTTTCTAAAAAAAAAGGTCTTCACCTAAAATCTCTCCCTGATTTTCTACTTTTTGTCTTAAACCAGCTCACCTTTTCTAATTTTGTCCCAAAGTAGCGCTGTTCTTTATTTCTTTCAGAAATAAAGGTCATCGTACAAGAATTCGCTGGTCATGCAACGCATAACTTGCATGCCCTGACCGCACGCCACTGGTGTAGGATACCCACAAGTTAAAATGTATATTATTTTTTTAATTTCAAAAAAGTAAAAGTTGTTTATTTATTTATTTGCTAATTAAAATAGTTTTATTTTTTATGTTTTTGTGTTTTATTCATAAGTTACTTGTTCTATGTTAACTTATTAATGGTAAACTTTGCATTTGCTTGTTTAAATTGGTTTTAAAGTTGTTTTGTCTTTCTATATAAGAATAAAAAAATATTTTTTGACGTAAGAGTTCCACGTATTTTGCTGTTACAACAAAGAAAAACTTATGAACAAAAAGAACTTAAAAATTTCATTAATCAGGTAATATAAAGCTATGTTGCTTAAAAAAACTAAGTGGCGCAGTGTTGGAACCGTAATGGCGCACTGTTGGACCTATGCTCCAACAGTGCGCCATTTTTTTACTTCATTTTAAAATCTATTTTTTTGGAAGATAAAGACTTTCAACAAAAAGCCTAATTATGCACCTTAAATATCAATTGAATGAGATTAAAATGTCATAAAAA
This sequence comes from Diplosoma virens, assembly GCA_963680785.1. NCBI lineage: Eukaryota > Metazoa > Chordata > Ascidiacea > Aplousobranchia > Didemnidae > Diplosoma > Diplosoma virens. The sequence goes on along the minus strand of OY796897.1, from coordinate 21,146,335 downwards.
TTTTTCATTCATAGCTTTTCAGTTTCCGAAATTTTGAAAAACTCCGAAAAGTGGCGCACTGTTGGAGGCTCTCCCCCTATACCACTAGACTACAGATCCCGGACGACAGATGGACTCAAAGCAGCTCTTATAAATTATTCCCGGATTTACTGAACAAGGAATACATAGAATCCACTATGTTGTAATTCCAAGGCCGTACCTCATGACCGGGACTTACCCGAAAAGCGTTAAGCATCGCGCTTACTCTCATAGAGCTTGACGAGCGAAGAAGAAATTTATATTTGAAGAATTAAGAGGATTTAGAATTAATAAAGCATCACTGATGAGCTCTAATGAGAGCGAAACTCGAGTCTGGTGTTTCTCATCTTTATGCAGCTAAATTCTAAATCCTCTTAATTCTTCAAATATAAATTAATTAATTGTAGGCTTACAAAACGAGAAATAAATAGGTTTATGGATAAGAAAAATCTGAAAACCCCTGGACCAAACGGTTCTAATTTTTTTGAAAAAAGTTTTGCGGATCCATTCTAAAATGTTTAGATGCTACTATCAGTCGACGATACATAAATGGTAAAATCAATTTTTTTGCATAGCTTTTAAAACACTATTTTTATGATTTACTCAAGTAAAATAAGTAAGTTCACAATAGTACTATTCATATATTAACAAAAACGGGAAAAAAAGAAAGCAAAAATGACAAAATTTTGTTATTAAGTAATCTTTGAAAGCAATTTAAAAAATAACTTTTTGCAGATTGTAGGCTTACAAAACGAGAGAAACCGATACTTACTGGAATTAAAGTATTTGGCGAGAGAAGGCAATTATTTACAATTAAAACACTGCGTTAAAAATGAAGATAAAAATGATTTTTTTTTCAAAAGCCTTATATCCGTACATTTTTATAAGTTTCCTAACCTTTGGCAATAATTTTAATTTATTTAACAAGAAAGATTGTGGCATTAAAACCGATCGAAACCTTAATATGACATTTTTAAAATATCAGAATAACTAAAGCGAAACTCATTCGACAAAAAAAATTGCCGGACGAGAAACAACTAAAACGTTATACGGTTTCCAGGAAAATTTTGAAATATTTATGCTCGTTTTTTAATCATTGCAGTATTGGCAAAGTAAAATGTCAAACGATAAATAACTCAATATTAAATAAATAAAAAAAGGTTAAGAATTCGCTGAAAAATTAAGCTTAGCTGCTGATGTTAATGCGAGTTCAAATAGGAATTTTGCAATAGAAGCATTGACAATCCTATAAAAGCGGACGTTCAAAAGAAAACGACTAGATATGGCTATAGAGTCAGATCATCCGCAAAGCTGAAAAGGGAACTTTTATTGAATGTGAACATTTATTTGTTTACAAAAACCGTAAAATTTTTGAGTAAAACGAGAAAATACAGTTTCTTTTTAAGTTTTTTTTTTAAAGCGCTTCTGAAAACTTTTACTTTTAACGTTTAAATTGTTAATCTGCAAGAATGTGGACCTTTTTTTTCTTAATCTTAATTGCAATAAACTCTTTGCTTTTTCGAGAAGGTTGTGGTCAAACTAGCTTATCAATCTTCACCGTAAATAAAACACTCCACTATAAGATGGCCGAAGTGTTGGCATTGAAGTTAAAAAGTCTAACTATGGTAAGTGTGAGAATATACTTATATTAAATAAGGCAATAAAAATGAGAAAAATTTTTAGAGCAGAATAAACTTGTATAAAAAGATTCTATTTTGTGCTGAATAAACTTGATTTTTTGATAACATCGATTTATAAACCAAATCGACGTTTACTACAGAAAAAAAAGTGTTGATTGTAAATACAAGTGTCAAAGATATAAATTGAATCTTTTAGTGAAAGGCATTTCGATAAAAAGTTTGATCAGTTGATTGATTGTTAATCACAATTGAAAAATTTTTGAAGCAAAAAATTTTAAGCTAAGTCAATAGAACATGAAATCGAATTTTAAATTAAATTTTCTTAAAATTTAAATTAAATTTTAAATTAAATTTTCTTAAACTTATCGTTTTTTCTTAAAATTTAAAACAAATTTTTCTATTCTCGAATCTTTTTAAAACTGGTTAGTGGCTACTAGTGCTATGATTTTGTTGCATACACCGACTATACCAGTGGTTTTCAACCTTTTTCGTACCGTGACCTATTTTTCAACCCAAGGTAACTTAACAACCCACTTTGGTCAACAATTAAATTCCCATCCTAAAATCATAGTGTTCTCTAAAAAAAAGGTCTTCACTTGAAATCGCTGTCAATTTCCCTATTTTTGTCCCAAAATCATTGTGTTCTCTTAAAAAAACAAAAAGTCTTCACGTGGTTGACCGCACAGGAAGCCGGAAAAATGCCTATAAAACGGGACGGATGGCAAGCCTAATTATACATATATATTATACCTATTGCTTTCATTTTGATTTATGCTCCATGGCCCACTAAAAAACCGTTGTGGCCCACTACTGGGCCATGGCCCATAGGTTGAAAACCCCTGGACTATACTAAATATATTTGCTTTAAAATATGTAGTTAATTCGAAATATTGTGCGTAATATTTTTAAAAGTAAAATACAAATAATAGATTTAATCCGTTAGTCAGACTATTTTGTTGTACTTCTTAAGAAAGTTGTTACTTCTTTTTTTTTATCAGCAATTTGTATCTTTACTGTTGATCTACAGTTTCTACACTATATCTAGGGATTAATTAAGCATTATACGACAACATTCTAAATTTCATTGTGTCTTGAAAAAATTGTGAATTGCGATTTTTTACAACCCCTTCCGGTCAAAATACAAGTTTATTTGCAACTATCCGACCGATTTTTATATATTGTATTTATTGTTTTATTTACCAGTTACTCAGGCAGGATAGCTCGGGGTGATAACACTCTGCTTTGCGAGCAGAACGACGCGAGTCTATCTGAGTGACTTTCATTGTGTCTTTGGGAAGAGCACTTTACGACAAATTCTTAATTGGGATCTTACTGTTCAAACAAATAAGGTCTATCCAAAGAAGATAATTTTTTATCATTGAATTGGATAGCAAAAACGAGTCGATAAAATGATGGCTTATCTTAATTTCGATAAATTTTAGACTTTGCGTAGCAGCTCTTTTCAAAAAATTTGTACCAAAGAGTTAAATTTACAATATATTCAGCTTGCAACAAAAAAATTAATACAAACAAGGTCCTTAGATTTTAATTGAACTTGCACAACATATGGCATTCTTTACAGACGTTGATGGTAGTCGCTGTAAGTTTAGTAAAACCTTTCCATGAAAAGAAAGAGCTATAGCCTAACGACAGTTTAGTCTCAAAAAATTTCCCAAGGACTGTAAAAAGATCTAAGGTGGAATGGGAACGGCAAAAACTATCTTTTCCACATTAGTGGTCTTTCTTGTTTTGATCAGTTTCTATGCTGCATCAAAATGAACAGGATTTTGGTTGAAGATTTATTCGTTTGAAACTTCCAAGTGATATAGGCTACTATCCAAATCTTTTACAACTAAGCCATTAACAAATTTCATCACTTAAACCCATCATAACTTCTTTTTGTTGAATACTCAATCTTTAAACCAACAGAAGTAGAACAGTTATTGGTTTAAAACAGGCATAGCTCTCTTGTAAAGCACGCTATTCTTTTGTTTAAGTAAAATAGAAAATTTAACAATCAAAATAATTAGTTTTAAAATTTTTTTAAATAAAAAAAATGTACACAAATTTTGGTATTTATGAGGTCTGATTGATTTTGATATTTTACTGTACAATAGGATTTTGTGATATTTTAGAAACAAGAAACAAATACTTCAACTCAAATTGGTTATTATTACGTAAAATTAGCTCATTTAGTTTTACATCTTTTCTCAAAAAACGATAATATAAAAACAATAAAATTTTTTATTTAAGTCGAGTTCGCAAAAATTACATTAGCTACTATGTTTACGATTAAATAGCCTGCAGCAACTGATCAATGACGCAGAATCAGTTTAGACGAAAAATCAATTAAAACACTGCCAAGTCTATAGTCTTCTGGACAAACCTGGTTAAAGGTTCTTGGGCAGGTCCTAATAACACTGCCCGCTTGAACAAGATATTACTTTGTTCAAGCTAAGCAGAAAATTTAAAAATCAAAAAAATTAGTTTGGACAGTTTCTTAATCGAAAAAAATAATTGACGAAATTTTAGTGTTTACGCGGACTGATTAGTTTTGGACTTTTGACAATAGTGCTTGTTATCGAAGGATCGGAAGGAATAGAAATTGGAAAAGCCGTGTCAACTATTGAAATCAATCAGAAAAGAACAAAAAGTTGTGCACTGAAGTTGATTAAGTTTTTATTATTAATCGCACAAGCTTTCGTGAACTGCTTCCGTGAAGTATTACTGCTTACTTTGTCTGGTACAAAGGAGTAACACTTGACAAATAACTGTATCAATAAACTCAAACGCAACAGAATAACCATTGCACCTGACAAAATGAGCAGTAGTTGACGAAAGCTTTTGCAATTAATAAAAACTCAGTCGACTTTAGTGCACAGTTTTTATTTTTTTTCCAAAGTATTTGTTGTTGCTTTCGAACAGGGATGCAAGAATTTTTGTTAACTTTAGTAGCGCGTAGAAATTTTTAGTAGCACATACATTATTCATACGCCAAATGTAATAAAATGCAATTAATTTAGAAATGAAATATACAATTTATTACAAATAAAATTGCTGATAATTTCGCAATAAATAAATAAAAACGATATGTTTGCTTACTTTTAAAGTCTATGCATTAAAATTAAATTTTTTAAATTACGTTTAAAAGAAAATTCTGTTTTATTTAACCTGAAAACATGCTAAATTAGCACCATAGCTGTACGATATTATTAAAAATGTGATTATAGTTGGGAGAAAAATTGGGCAAATAGGACACCCTAACTAATTTGATGACGCATTTTTCTTACTAATTGCTTATGCTTCCCACTTTTTTTAAGTATCTTTTTGTATTTATTTTTGACCTCTTTAAACGTATGATGATTCCGAAAGCAACTATCGAATCAAAATGGTACTTTGCATTCAGCACACCATGTACTCGCCTTTTCCTTTTTTGGGCGCTACTTGAATGCAGTCAAGCGTAGCAGCGTCTACGTACATTGTTTTTATTTTCATTTGGAATATAAGTCAGTTTGCATCTTTCAGTAAAGTTAATAAGCTGATAATAATCTATCCGAATTAGATGCACTTTTCCTGCTTTTCTTCTGATGAACTATTCAGTTTTTCAAAAACAAGTTAAAGTAGCCACACTTAAGTCGCATATTATTTCCACCCATAGTTCCCTCTAAGCTGCGCAGCCGCGCGGCCGCGCAGCTAGCCCAGAACCCCTGCGCAGTACTTTCGCTCTGCCGTGCACTGCATAAGTATTGGCAAGACAAGCTAAATACGTGCTCTCAATCACAAGCAAGCTCCACACAGTGGTGAATATTCAAATTGAGGGGCCCGAGGCAAGGATTTTCAAAAGTTGATGTCCTCTAAAAAAGAAAAAGAGCTTTCATCTCGTCTTTTATTTTTTCTCCAAAAATCATGGTGATCTCTAAAAAAAAAATCTTCACTTTGGTTTCATCTCTGATTTTCCTATTTTGCTCCCAAAAACAAGGTGTTCTCTAAAAAAAAAAAAGGTCTTCACCTAGAATCAATCTATGATTTCCCTATTTTGCTCCCAAAATCAAGGTGTTCTCTAAAAAAAAGTGGGAAATGTAGAGATCGATTTTAGGTGAAGACCTATTTTTTTTTATTTTTGGAAAACATCTTATATTTGGGAGCAAAATAGGAAAATCAGAGATCGATTTTAGGTGAAGATCTTTTTTTTTTTAGAGAACACCATGATCAGGAAAAAAAAGTGCAAGACGAGATCAAAACTCTTTTTTTTTTTACTGAAAATCAATTTTTAAAAATTCTTACATCGGGCCCCTAAATTTGAATATCCACCACTGCTCACACGGCCTTTCATTCCGCGCACACTAAACAAGCTCTTAGAGGGAACGTTGTTTCTACCTCGTCAAGTCAATTTTACAATGTTAAAGGATAGTTATGTGAAAAAATTTTTATGCCTCCGACATATGATTATTATTCTGAGAACATTAAAAGTAACGGTCGCACGGGAAAATCTTCTGGTCGCGCGGTGCGAGTGCGCAACCGTGTTTTTGCACCCCTGCTTTTGCACCCCTGCTTTAGAATAATGGTTTCTAACCGGTGAGGAATTCCTCTCTAGAATAGAATTTATCAATTCAGGAAGGAAATTTTACTTTAAAATTTTATTGTCAATTTTTCTATTTTTTTAAGTTTAATATTGTTGTATTAACAAAAAATATTAGTAAAACAATAGGTTACTGAACTCAAAATTAACAAAAAAAAATCGATCAAACACTGAAGAAAACGCCATTCTTGGAGGTCTTTGCGTCAACAACACGATCTCAGACACTCTCTCAACTCACCCAGAAAACTTTTTCTTTTATACATGTATTTACTTTTCCCTGTAATATCTATCCTTTGTTTTACTAAAATGACAATGTTACTAAGAATTGAAACGGACCCATGGAAACTACATTACGATCGGGCTGTCTAAGATCTTCAATTTTTACAACATTGAGCCAACACGGCCTAGACCGATGGTTTTGTTCTTACACCGCTTGACTTGAAAATCATGGCATTTTCATTAATTGATTCCAATGCATATAGCTTCTAATTTCTCTACTCGCCTGCTAACTCTATCTTTTCAAGTTACACTACAAAAATCTTTGAAGTTGAAATTGATCTGGACTGGTGTCCCAAAAAAACTAGTGCTAAATTACGTGTTTCCATCTTTTTCAATCGAATTTACATCTGCCGTCTCTCCTCTTTATTTCTACCTCTTCCAAATAGGCTGAGACAAGCAACTGAGACAAGAAATACAGTTCTTTTTTCCACGGTCTACCTACTTATTTACTGATGTGTTACCATATCACTCTTCCGGGCATTAGTACTAATGATTGAATTTCCAGAAAAAACTGTACTAATTTTTTTCTTCAACAGTTTCTGCTCTTCATTTATTATTTTCAGTGGTGTGAAAATTTTTGTGTCATCCAGCTGAAGACGCTTTCTCGTCTCTCACGACCTTCACATCGAGATTACTTAGTCTCTTCTAAGCCGCTTGCCTTTCTTGATCTTTTTGCTCTGTGCTTTTTAGACGTCGTTGCAATCACATTCTCTTTCTTTCATCTTATCTTTACAGAATCAGAAATCAAAGGAATTCTTTATGCAGTCCCTGCGGTTAGTTAATATTAAATCTTGACTCCTGCTTCACTGACCAAATCTTATAATCTTCTTCACTATTGCAATTTAGCACTTCCCTCTCTCCTTTAGATTTTTGGTCCCGACTGTAGGAAGTCGCCCAGTTATTAAGTTTCTGCAAAGTTTTTTCACCACGGGTCCAGGGTAACATCAACAACAACATAATTTTTTCCTGCCTTTTGAAATCTTTTATAAAATTTGTTTATTTCTTGGCGTAGTTTTTTCTACATTTGTTTATAGCCTTATTTCTTTGCGATATATGTGGAGGAATTACGATTTAAAAACGATCAAAAGAAAGAATACATGAAGAAAGGTCGGCAACCACTGGTGTAGAAAAAAGATCGGAAATAAAGTATTCCAATAAAAATTGATCATTTTTATAAAGTAAAATAAATTTTTTCGGTTTCATAAGTTTTCAAAAAAAAACCAAACATTGATTTTTCTCAAGTTGACTTTGCATTAATGTGTTATAAATTCATACTTTATAATAAAATAGCCTGCAGCGAAGGATAGATGACGCAGAATCGGTAAAGATAAAAACGAATTAGAACACAATTAAGTTTGTATTAACATCTAAACAAGAAATTTCTACCCAATTTTCATTTTGACAAGATAATAGTTCAAGTTCTACCACTAAAATAGAAAAAAATGGAAAATTTATGGCTACAGGAATATTTTGATAAGATTTAAATAAGATTTAAAGACAAAAAAATTTGGGAATTTTTGCTCATAAATGATTTAAAAGTGCTGTTCTTAAAGAATGTTTGAACTTTGAAGTGATAACCCAGCCAAGTTTCATTTACAGTAATATTTTTATAAACAAAAATCTATTAAAAAAATTTTTTAAAGTTTTCTCGATTTTTTCCAGGGTATCACAGCAAGTATAATGCTGTAGGGCAATAAACTAATTAAAATATTTTTTGTTACAGCCCAAGACAACACCGAAAAATTTCAAAAAATGTATCAAACGGGTAAAATCTCTATCTCAAAATGCTCCTGATGAGCATTTTAGGTAAAGTTTCTTTCTTTTACGTAAGTAAGCTAAATTTGCATTGGTAATTTCTTTTATCAAAACTAAACAATATATTATGAAAAAACTTTTGTATCTACTAGAAATTTAAAGTGCTTTTATTTTTCGACAAAGAATTGTTTTTCTGTGATAGTTCACTTTGCTAAATTAACTATCTATCAAATAGAATAAAGTCATAAAAAACTGTACCAATAAGGCGAAAACGAGAAGATGAGCAGAGTAGAATTGAATGATTTGACCTAAAAGCTGTCTTTGGAAAGCTACCTTAAACACGTGTTTGTAGACTTGAAATGAAACTCAACATTTATGTCTTATCATACTCATCGTTACTATTAAAGATGGTGGGAGCAAAAATTATGGTTGCTTCTTCTTTCGGTTTTACTATTCTCAGGGTTTCCATAGCAAGACATCATCCTTTATCCACATCTTACTAACTTCCTTTCCATATCCCTGAGTTTTTTTATACACTTCTTTTCATATTAAAAAAAGATGGGACTTTAATGTTTTTCCTTATTATACTTTAATGAACTAGTGACGTAACTCAATTGGATAAATGCCAACCTAGTGATAGAATGATTTCTGGTTTTTAATTCCGAATCTGATTTTGGCTATTTTGTGCGCGAGATAAAGGTATTTACCGCTCATATTTTTTGGGCCCATTACAAAAATAGCTTAGTTTTCGGGGCGGTGTCTTATAACTGTAAATTAGCTACTAAAGGTACCCAATGCTGGGGGGTAATTATAAGCGGGGATATTGGTTTTCACAAGAGAAAAAAAGTTTAAATTTCGAATTTCAAGAAAGAGAGTTATTGTGCTATTTTAAAATCCCTGGTTTGACACAACTTCAAATCGAGTATAAAGTTATTGCTAGTGACCAGGGGTGGGGAGCCTAATTAAAATTTCATATGTTCATTTTTGAAAATTACGAGCAGGGTGCAAAAAACTTTTCATTATGCAAACTTTCGCCGTTTTTGTCACAAAAAAAAAAGATGATCATTAAAAAAAGATCATCGCTGCCCCGCAAAGTGTCAGCGCTTCATTTGATAGATTTACAGACTTTGGGGAAAAACGGGGCGCATTAAAAACTTTGGCTGGTTGCATTTGGTCCTCAAACGAAGTTTTTCATTTATCCTTTAGCGTCATGCGTCATACACTTTACCTACATCAACAAATAATACAACTAAATCCATTAAAAATTTTAAAGGTCTTAAAATTTAAAACAATTATTTTTATAGATTGTTCTACGAAATATTGCAGAATGCCAGTATGGAATTACTAGAACGAGAAGTTCAAAATAAAGCTCATGAGTTTTTAATGAACTCTATTCTTTTACCTAGTACAGTGAGTTGCTATCTGTATTTAATCATGATTATTTTGTTTTGTCTTAATTCTTTTGTTCTGTAAAAATAATCTGTAAAAAATTTAAAACTAAATACAGTAGTCAACATTTTTATTGCTCGATTGGCTGATAGTTTTAAAAAATAACCGTAATTTTTTTATTCGCAATCGGCGCTTTTTTTGAGGTCCTAATTTTGTAATTAGTTAGTGTTTCTGATAAAGTCATTATCTTTTTTGTTTGAGCTCAAACCATTAAAATTTGATTAGGATTGTGCTATTTGATTGAAATCCTATTGTGTTTGCTTTACATTTTTGTTGCGCTATGTGAACTAATTAGAAAAGCATTGTTATTGCGAGACTTGTAAAATCCATCAACGTCACTGTAGTCAAATTCTTTATTGTTAATCGTCACGTGCTTAATTGTGATGTCCATTATATAAGTACTTGCTTTCATAACTTTACATAGAAGAAAAATTCAGTCAGACCAAGTTGCACAAAAGGCTGTTCTACGCTGTTATTTTGTAGAAATGTTTCTAAGTTCTTTAAACCGTCCTGTAAAATCTTTATTTGTTAATTGAAATACAATCGTTATTATAGATTAAAATTTTTGTTAAACGGGAGAAAATTTCCGTTAAAAATCCTACCCTCTATGGACCTATGATTTGTACTTTGAATAAAGTCATTGGTTGCTTGCGTCCCACTCCAACGGACCATTTATCCATACTTTCAGGTATCCAACCAGCTGCGCTTCGCCGATTAGGAACCACACTCTCCTTGGCTTACTGCGAATCTTTGGACCCTGATTATACCTTGTATGGTCTTTTAAGTGGATCCACAGATGTTCGCCAAGAGAGACTAAGATCTAGACACCCATTTGTGCCAGCTGTGCGGAATCTTTTAAACAACCTTGCCGAAATTGGCATCCATGCTTCTGAGTGGACAAACAATAAATGGAACGGGGAGTATTGTGAGAATACATTCAGGCTCCGTGTTTCTATACACAGCATCAGTGCCAGTTACTGTTAGAATAAGCTTGGCCGGAACAGCTTGGATTGAGCTCAATCGCCTGGGGATTGATGTTGGGCGATTCCATTCGTCTATGGGGTCACAAATAGGGTCTCGATTCTTCACCAAATTGGAAGTGCAGCACCTCTGAACAAACCGCAGACAACGTCTTAACAGCGTGCCCCATACATCGGGCACCACATGCAGCACGAAGTCTGACGGTTTTGGATCACGAAACTCGATCTGGCTTAACAACATCACTGCCAGAATCTGTTCCGGGCAGTACAACAGCCTGGGATAGTAAAAGGATAAACCCTCGGCCCCAGTCCTGTTTGTGTATGACCTGCAGTGGATACCCTTTCAAACGACGACGACGACAACGACGATTAGAATAAAGCTTATATTTTAGTTAAATCTGATTTGGTAAAATATAATTAGGAGTTAGGATTGGAGAGAATCATCTAACAACCTCTTCAAAAGATTTCTTTAACGTAGAAGATAGCTTTTCTAATCAAGAAAACGATTCAATTTCGGTGCTGGCAGTGAACTCAGCACTACATAGTTCCTGACAGTCTCGAAGTGTTTTAGGAAACATCATTTTTGACAAAAACCATTATTTTTGACTTTAAGTCATCAAATAAACTTTGTTTTTAATTAATCTTGTAACTAGACAATTATTTCTGAAGTGTTCCTAGACTGCGTCAACAACATCGTTTTTGACATTAAATAACATCATTTTGACGTTTTTTTTGACATTTGAAACATCATTTTTGACAATTGTTAATTGAAGTGTTATAGTCATAATTTTTAGGAAGTTGAACAAGTTGGCCCCAAGGCCAACAGCTACTTGAACGAAAAAAGTTAAAAATAAAAATACGGCTGCGGACATTTTGTAATTTGGCTTATTTAATAGAAATAGTTAAGATAAGCGATTTTTTAAAAATGGTGAGGTTGCAACATGGATGCGACACCTGAAGCTATTTCTTAAAAACTTAAATCTTTTAAAAACTTTATACGCAAAACAGATTTAAGGTCTTTAATAAACTCTCAGATTTGCGTATAGGCTTTGCTTGGGATTTTGATTTGATTCAAACATTATACAGGTTGTTATACAAAAATCTCAATCTTCAGTGAAAAAACAACTCTATAAACCAGGGCTGCAAATTCGTGCATTCTTAGTCGAGTTCAAACTCGAAAAAACGTATAAATGATAATAAAATAATTACTTGCAAAATATTGATCAAAGGTAACAAAAAAATTAAATGAGTCATCTTTTTACGCTTTTACGCTTTGACCCCTTACATGGAGCTAAAAGCATTTTTGGATTGTATGTTCGTAACAGAGGAGTTTAAAAACGTGTATCAAGAATTAAGTTTTGAAAAAAGTAGAAATATTTTCTTACAAATTAAAAGTTTTGCATTTTCAATTTGCTTCCGCTTTTTTTTGCCTTCTAGCATAAAATAGTCTTGTAAATAATTTTAATTTAAATTGTAAACCTTTCAATTTTATTTCAGACGTCATTATTTCGCCATTCCTCGGCGTCAACATTGTCCAAGCAGTGCCTGTACTCGATCGCCGACTATTCTCACTATTTAACGACGTGGTACAGAAGTCGCGTAAAAAGACGTCGCCTCAGGTGCTTTCCAACGTCACTCTTTTATGTTTGCCAGACAATTTTATCAAGTTGCAACTGCCGTCCAATATCAAGCTAGTTTTCGATTGCAAACAATGTCAAAAAATTTATGAATTCTGTTGCTGTCCTGTTTAGAACGCCAATAGTAAAACTTATATGTACGTTTTCTTTTTAATGACTTGGTTGTTTTTTTTTTACTTTTTTCTATGCTTGAATCGGCTATGGTTGTAAGAATTATTTTTTGGCAAAAATCCAGAAGATTTTTTTTATCAAAAGACCTTCTTTAATAAGTTTATTAATCAGAAAACTAAAGAATTTTTGCAAACTTTTTCAACTACAATAATTTTTTGGTGTTAATTCTATAAATAACTTTTATAATTAAAAATATCAACGAAACCGTTGCTTTTCCAATTTGGGTAATCTTTAAAAGACTGCTTTCTTTAGAATTCTTTCGACCAACTTTTGTCAGAAGAAATCATTGGCAATGATAAACTGGAAGAAAACGTGGTTTCTATCAGGTTGGAAAACAATAAATGTAACGACGTTTCTGATTGGTTCAGAGAAAGAGAGCATGCGATTGGTTGCGCGCTCATTTGCACCACAAGCGGGAAAGCTTCAGTTCATAGACGAATTCTTTCTGGCGACAAAGAGAGGGCTCAAAGAACTCTATGAAGGTGGCTTCAAGCGTTGCCAAGTAAAAAGATGATTGACCTGTAGCTAAAATTGAGAACCAATTAATATCGAATTATTTTGCGCAACCATTTTGTTATCTAACAAATGTTGACCAACAGCTGAATCCAAAATAAGTGCATTTTGGTGGATTTGGATTGCCGTCTAGGGAGAATTTTTTGAGGTTTAACTTGATTTCTACTGTAACTCATTTTGGAACATGTTGTCGAATTAATTCTTTCAATCGTTGGGATGTTCTACCTACGTACACACTATCGCGTTGTCACGAGTATTTTAATACTTTATTACTTGGCTGATATTTTCCTGCTACAACACCTACAATATCTACCTGCTTATCTGGTTCTCAATTTTAGCTACAGGTCAATCATCTTTTTACTTGGCAACGCTTGAAACCATCTTTTTAGAGTTCTTTGAGCCCTCTCTTTGTCGCCAGAAAGAATTCGTCTATGAACTGAAGCTTTCTCGCTTGCGGTGCAAGTGAGCGCGCAACCGATCGCATGCTCTCTTTCTCTCAACCAATCAGAGACGCCGTTACTTTCATTGTTTTCCAACCTGATAGAAACCACGTTTTTTTCCAGTTTATCATTATCAATGATTTCTTCTGACGAAAGTTGATCGAAAGAATTCTAAAGAAAGCAATCTTTTAATGACTTTTTAAAGATTGAAAGATTTATAATTTTGTTAGTATCATTGGTTGTTTTAAAGTTCTATACAACCATGAATTTATCCAAATAACTTGTTAAATTTCTCTAAAACTGGAAAACTATTCAACTTTTGCAAGCATGAGTTTATTTTTTTATATGTTTGATGTAAATCTGAACTAACACGATTAAAAGTCTTTTTTCGTGCGTAATCGATTCGTAAATTAATTTTTTTAGAAATTAAAAATTTTCTAAAAATTTTTGTAGTGATTGTAGAAAATAAAGTCTTAGTTTAATCAGTAAAATTTAACCAGAAAAATGAACACTAACGTTGAAGCTTTATTTATATAAAATGAAAGAAAAAAAACAAAACAACAAAAAACTTTTTTTGAAATAGTACAACAAACTAACTAAAACAAATATGATGGTAATCAAAGTTAGCATCTGATAAGCCTACTACTTAGTTTTACAAAAAAATTGAGGATTTTAAGCAATTATATTTGCGGATTGTAAGGACGCGTTCATGTACAAAACTGAGCGTTAAATCACGTGACTTAGCAAGTGGCCGAGTTGGTAGGAGAGCTGTAGTGATGGTGAACGTGATCAACTTAGTCTCAATTCGATTCATACTCTCGTTATTCCGTCGTGAACTTAAAAAAGACAATTTGCGACACTTTTCACTGCTTTGAGGTTTTAGTAAACAGTTCTTATTACAGTAGCAGCATTATAAAAAACTAAAAAACAAGTAAAAATTTTTTCACTGGATAGCAATATTTTGGCATCTCCGAAAGACAGATCAAGGTAATCTCTTGATCTTTGCCATGAGTTTAACGTTGTCTTGCAAGCCAGGAGGATAAGTTAAAGTGAGGATAACTAATCGAACTAAAGGTAAGCTTGCTGTAAACTGATACATAGGGCTAGAACACAAAAATAAAATTAGTTCTTTGCTATAGTTTCTAAAAGAATTTTAAAATTGATTCTTTAATTTTGAAAGACAGTTTGATAAAAGATTTACAATTAGATGCAGCAGATTGGATGCCGCAGCAAAATTTTACTCTAAGTTTTTTTATTTAGACATATTTCATGTCGTCGTCGTCGTCGTTTGAAAGGGGATCCACTCCAGGTCAGACACAAACAGGACTGGGGCCGAGGGTTTATCTTTTTACTACCCCAGGCTGCTGTATTTCCCGGATCAGATGCTGGCAGTGATGTTGTTAAGCCAGCATCGAGTTTCGTGATCCAAAACGTCGCACCTTGTGTTTCATGTGGTGCCCAATATGCTACACAGACATTTCATCACATGATATTTTATCATACAAATGTTAATTACGGACACTTAATCACTTAAAAATTTAATTATAATCACGCTTTCAAGTGTGGTTAAGTTAAGTATGGCAATTAGCGTGTAAAAAGACCTGAAAAAGTCATAATGTAATTGTTTATTTATGCGATAAATACGTAATACCTCGCAAATACACTAAAATGTCTAGTGCAGTGGTTTTCAACCAGGGTTCCGCCAGTACAGTCCAAGGGTTCCGCAAAACTCCGAGTCTAGCTTATTATTATATGCATATTGTTTAAAAATACAGTGATTTTTGATCTATTGGTCAAACGAAACGAAGTATAAAATCTAGGTTAACGGAACATCAACGTTGTATTAACTATCAAAGACCGGATCAATCAGCGCTTCGTGAGCACTCAATGATTATGGACCACAAGATAGATTGGGAAAACAATTATGTTAAAAGTTGAAACTGGGTACAATAAAAGGTTATTTGTAGAAAGTTGGTTTATAAATTCAAAATCAAGTGTAAGTAACAGAAACGACGGCAAGTCTTTCCCTTCAGTCAATAAAAAATTAGATTGTAATTGAAAAATTTTAATTTGCGTCCTGTTTTAAGTTTTTAAACGTGAGCAGTTTGAATTTTTTTAACTAGTTAATTTGGTTTGAAACTTTGTATTACAATTTTACGATTGACTGCTTGTGTCTTTTAAATTAAAATGTTCTCGGGCTTGTTTACCGCTGTTGGTGGATGCGCGTACGCTCGGGGTCGGTTGGTTTCTTCACTAATCACTATGCTTTGCATCTTTATTACTCTTTTTTGCCGCAGCGATCAATGAAATTAACCACCAGCTGTTTGACGTTGGATGCATTTCAATTAATCAAATGATGTTTGTTGCACAAGACAATTAAATTATTGCACAGGGGTTCCTCGAGCCTCTAGAATGTTTTATGGGGGTTCCGCTCCTACAAAAAGGTTGAAAAGCACTGGTCTAGTGGTTTAATGTGTTAATAGGTCTACGTGATTAAATGCCTAGTGGTTAAATATCCGTTATTAACAGTCGCGTGATGACATATCGCGTGATAAAGTGTGGATAAACCACCCGTGTATGGGGCACGCTATTAGAACGTTATCTGCGGTTTGTTCAGAGGCGCCGCACTCGCAATTCTATGAAGGAGCAAAGACCCCATTTGAGCATGGACAAATGGAATCGCCCAACACCAATCCGCAGGCGATTGAGCTTAATCCAAGCTGTTCGGGGCAAGCTTATTCTAACAGTAACTGGCACTGATCCTAGGTATAAAAACACGGAGCCTGGATGTATTCTCACAATACTCCGCATTCCATTTATGATTTTTCCACTCAGAAGCACGGATGCCAAGTTCAGCAAGGTTGTTCAAAAGATTCTGCACAGCTGGCACAAATGGATGTCTAGATCTTAGTCTCTCCTGGCGAAGATCTGAGGAATCACTTAAAATAACATACAAGATATAATCAGGGTCCAGAGATCCACAAAAAGCCAAGGAGAGTGTCGCTCCCAGTCGGCGAAGCTCAGCTGGTTGGATGCCTGAAAGTATGGGTAGGTGGTCCGTTGGAGTGGAACGCAGGCATCCAGTGACTATGCGGAAGGCGTCGTTCAAGACATTGTTGATGAGGCGAGTGTAAGCACTGCGACACCAGACTGGCGCATAGTACTCAGCTGTTGAGTAGACTAGAGATAAGGTGGTTATGTGCAGTGTTTTGGCACCAGCACCCCATCCCGAGACCACAAGTCGCCTCAGCAGTGTAACGCGCGAGGATAGTTTTTTGCGCAATGTCACTAAATGGTGACGAAACGTGAGCGATCTGTCCAGTTTTACCCCAAGATAAATAGGAGTTGGACAGAACGGTAAAGGTTTATCATTATTGCAGACTTTTAGCTCACACTTGGTTCTCGGTTATTTAAGTGAAAGGCTGCCGTCACTGTCTTAGTGTCACTGAGTTTCAACCTCCAAGTCTGGAAATACGCTAAAAGTGTAGACATGTCTTGGCTTAAAGTCCTCTCCAACTCCTTCCAGTTTCCAGAAGAGTACAACAATGCTAAGTCAACAGCATAAGCAAACTTTCTGGAAATCATGAAAGGAAGATCGTACGTATAGATGTTAAATAGGAGGGCAGCCAAGACCGATCACTGAGGAACGCCGTTTTTAGATGGCGTAGCCTGCTTTGTTTGCTGTCACCGGTGGTAAGGGTGAAACATTGGTTTCGGACAAGCTTCATAATCATATTGACCATTTGTTTATCCGGCAGAAGCCTCAGCAGCTTGTAGGTGAAACCGCGGTGCCAGACAGTGTCATAAGCAGCTGTCAGATCGACGAATATGGCACCGGCCTTCTTTTTGGCCTTAAAAAAATTCTCGATGTTCTGGGTTAGTAAAACTAAAAAACATGGTAAAACATGGTTGGTAAAACAACTTGATTTACGGTTGACTTCCAGCGTCGAAACCCAGCCTGCTCTTTAGAAAGCAGTGAATTGATTAATGGTTCAGCACGGGCGTAGATAACCTTCTCGAGGATCTTGTAGGGGACACAGAGCAGAGATATCGGTCGAAAACTCTTTGGGTCCCCCACGGGCTTCATTGGCTTTGAGATCGCGACTACACGAGTTCTTGGGAGCTCTTGGGAGTTTTGAGTCAGCGCAAGCAGGAAGAAAGGAAGTCACGTAGACTTCAAAGTAGCTCCAGCATGGAGTATAAGCTCTGGGCAGATGATACAGGGCCGGAGGTTTACCTGGTTATAAATGTTGGAGGGCAGTAGTAAATTTTCTTTGTGAAAAAAATATCAGAGATATTTACTGGATCTATTGTTGTGGCCCTCCAAAGCTCAGACACTTCTTGAGAGACAAGTCGAGATGACTTGCTGTCAACAACTTTGTATCTCCTGTTTCTGACCAACTGAGATGAAAAAGAATCAGCTGAGACGAGACTGTGACGAGAAGAGTGTCGTGACCTACCAGTAAGGTTGTTCAAAATACTCCATGCTTTTCGACTAGAGCGTGAAAAGTCGATGCTCCGAACTGCCTCGGACCATCAATCCCTCCGGTTCCTGTCAAGCTTGACAAGCAGGGCTGTAGCAGCCAAACTTGAGTCGTCTCCCGAGGAGATTGCAAGAAAGTTCTATAGAGGGGTTCACACTCCGCATCCCAGCACAGAATATAAATGTTTCGATAATCGGGTGAAATATTCTTTTTAGCTGCTTTCTTGATGATGTTACAGAAGTCCTGGTAAGCCGCATCCACATCAAGTAAATCAGGCGGCAACAAGATCTCTGCGAATTTATTTGTTAAAGCAATGTAGTGACTCCATTTGGCCTTGCAGAAATTCCATCGCTTAACAGGCATGCTTGGCACTGCCAGAGCAAACCTTGGTGGTGTAATAAGCGAAAGTTGATGTTGTGACCTGGGGAACTTTTCAAGTACACGTCTATCTGGTAAGCGACTGTTAGGACCAACGCTAGCGAAAGCTATATCTGGATTGGTGCCAGTATTCCAGCGGCCGGAGTAAAAACTAGCGGCGTCCTTGGCGTTGTATAGGAGGGCAAGATAATTAATACTTGCCCAGCCAGCCAGCCAAGCATTCACCATCCGGACTGTTATCATTGTAACCCCAATCAACATGACGACAGTTAAAATCGCCAGCATAAAAACAGGGGTGGGGAAACTAGGAGATCCAGAGATCGCAATCGTGTTGGTGGAGGTTTCTAGACGTTGACTATTATCAATATACTTTTTAAAGCTTTACAAAAGCGTTTTCATTCAGAAATTTTACAAATCAACATAAAAAATAAGTAGTGATACGTTTTTTATCGGAGTCAAACATAAAGATGTTCTCCAAAAAAAGTATTTTTTTTCTCTTTTAAATTTTAAAACTCAAGCCTGTTATATCCAAGGGTGGGCACTTTTTAAATTAGCAAAGCACAAGGAGGTTTTTGAATTAGTGACGGGCACCGCAAGTTGCGCTATTGAATTTATGAAATACCACAGCGCAGCGCAACTAGTGCAATGTGTCTATTTATCTATACTTGTGTCGCAGCTCACCAATGTTTGTCTATACTTGTGGCAGTTGAGATGGAAATAATTGTATAAATCCTGGCCTGCTGAATTCTTGTTCCTGACCACTTTACGTTGCCAACAATTGGAAATCTATAAAATAACGTCGTAATGATTAATTTAAAAATAAAAAAAACCTTATTATTCAACTAGACTTCAAAACTATTTAATAATAAACAAATGCAATAATCACTTAGTGAAATTATAAACAAGTGGCGCTGATGGCTGCAATGGGCATGCGCAGCAGGAATTACTCAATTCTGCTCCAGGATTTATTTGGTCAGTTAAATTGTTTTTTTGTTTTTTTTTGTTTAGAATGAGCAGCTTTAGATACGTTTGATAATTCAGTGATGGCCTTAAAAAAAGGGGGCCGATGCAAGAAAAATAGGAAGACACTTTTTAATGCGACCAGTTTTTTATTTTTGTTCCAAACTAAAGTGATCTGAAAGTTTTCACTTTCAATTGATGTCCTCATCGATCGATTGTCTAACCCTAACTTAAACCCTAAAATCTTAATTTCCATCCCAAAATTATCGTAATCTCTAAAAAAAAGGTCTTCACTTTTAATTGAGTACATTATTCCTACTTTTGTCCTAAAGTTAAGATGCAGACAGGGGGCACAGCGTCATGGTGCTTCTATAAAGAAATAGAGCAATATTTTGCTTAGAAGGGCCATTTTTTGACGTTTTTTAGGGGGGGTGCGGCCACTCCGTTCGCATCGTACTAGAGCCATCATTGTTGATAATAACTTTTTTTTTCTAAATTCAACTAATTTTTTACGAATCTAAACAGACAATTTTAATATCAAAAGACTCAAGTCCTGTAGAAAAAAAATCTGAATTTTTAATTTAAGTGTAAAAAATTGCCAACGCACAAATTCGTTGTACATTTTTTGCGTTTGCGTGCACTAGCTGTCGGTATCTTTTGTTTCACGCTTTAATTAGTTAATTTCTTCCTGGGCATAGTTCGTTTCTGCAGCGTGGTCATTCAATGGTGGCTCGTTTGCGTTTTTCTGTTCACTCTTCAATTGCTAACAATCAACAGCAGCAATCGAAGTGCTAGTTGAAGTCTTAGAGGAGAAGTGTTACTTTGGTAATTGAGATCGAATTTTTTTTTTTTTACTCGTTCTTGTTTATTCTGCGTTCCTGCGACTCAGAAAAAATGTGTGAACTGCCAGGTAAAGCAATTGTTTTTTATTTTTGTAATATTTAGTTCGTTTTATTTATTTACAGAATACAGTTTCAGTTCGCATTATAATTTGCATACTAAAACATTCTTAGTTATTTTGACTTTTCTTTTTTTTGTAAACGAAGCGCGTCCTTCGACTATTCACTTTGGTGGCGGCAATTGGCCAACTTTAGCACCGTTTACCGTTACAAAAAGAGTCGAGCAGTTTCGGTGAGTCCTAATTGTTATTTTTGTCATAATGCCGACCAGTGATCAGAAAGAAGTTTACAAGGCCCGACAAAACTTGTACATTAGAGCAGAAAGTTTTATGTTGAAGCCGCTGATAACCCCGTTTAACTGATATTTGTCAATGTTTTGAAAAATTGACTAAAATATTAAATCCAGTAAAGACAGTCGGTCTTTTTCGCGGGATGGCTCCTCAATAAGAACTTGCGGTCAATCCACCTCAAGTTCGATTTCTAGTGAGGAACGGAGGTCACTTGAAAAATTAAAAATTGCCAGGCACCCGTCCACCAAAAAAGTGCCAGAGTTTTAGGAAACAAGACAAAAAAACTAGGGAAAGAGCAGATGAAACAAAAAGGAAGCATATGAGTGAAGCTGCAGGAACCCAAAAAAAGGATGAAGAAGCAAGAAAAAAGGCTGAGGGTGATGTAGAAGAAGCAAGAAAAAGAGCTAATGAAGCCATAAATAAAGTGAACCGAAAAAAAAAAAGAAAGATGAACTTAAACGAATTTTTTTGGTTTAAAAATGCAGTAAGGAATTGGCAAGAATCGAAGTAGAAGTTTGGAAAAATTAAGCTGTGGAAATTCAAGAGGAGGCGACCAGTACAAGTAATACGCCGCATCCAAAATACGTAATTATTTCAAACGCTATGGTAAAAACGTCACAAGAATTAGAAATGCTTCTCTGCATGTTGATTATAATAAACATTCCTACAGGTGCTATTCAAATCTGTAATTCATGACGAACTAAACCCCTTATCAGAACTTTCATTTACTTTTGATCAAGTCTCATGCAATCAAGTTAAAATTTATTTCCAATCTCAAACCAGAAAATCCCTAAAAGTTGAATTTTAATTGTCGCAGTACTGAACAGGCGTAAAGAAAAGAAGCATTTAATTCTTCGCCGTTTACTGTGCTCACTGATTTTCATAAAGTTAAACCATCGAGTATGCGCCCAGCTCCGCCGGTAGTAATCTAAAAATTTCAAGGTGATTCTATGGAGTACTGGCTGCTTGTAAGACAGTTTAAACCTCATGTAGTAGAAAAGGTTGAAGATTATAATTATTTTCTTTATTGTATTTAGTATTGTGAATCTCAGGAACAGTCAAAATTTAGTTGTTAAATTAATTGCCTGTAATTGCGTTTCAAAGTCATGGGATATTCTCCATGGTGAATAAGTTGGATGCTTTAAAGAACGATTGAAAAGAGTTAACAAAATCCCCGACAATAACAAGATTAAGCTTAAATTGTTGTCCTAAATTCTTAAAGTGTTGCGTGTCTTTAAAAAATATGAAACAAGTTTCAAGTTTAGATTCAATGCAAACTGCCAGTTAATTTGAAACGAGCTTGGGCTGAATACGCGGTAAAAATTAAACAACAAACTAGTGAAAAAGCAAAGTTTTTTTATTTGTCCAAACTTATAGGCAGAAAAGAGCCAAATAGCAAACTCAATTTTTGGTAAAGAAACGTTTAAGCTAATTACAAACCTCATGTATTTCTTCAACGACAAAAAATGTTAAAAACGCTTAGAGTGCAGCACAAAAGTCGACGTTTTTATTGTAGTAAAGTGCACAAGCTAATCGGATTGCAATGACTTTAAGATTTTAAAGTAAGAAGAAAAGCATAAATTTTTCAGAACGAAGAGACTTTGCTTTAAATGTTTGTGTGGTTAATCACTACGCTTGCGACTGCAAATCAAGTTGCATATATTTGGTTGCTAGATGCAAAAAAACCTTTCTCCAAACTCTTGATAAATATATCAACAATACGTTCGACTGAGTTTCCGGTCGACGTCGCCGTTTGGAAGGGCATCCGCTCTAGGTCGGGCACTACCACAGATTGTTTGTCCTATTCAAATTAGATTTCATCGCAAACATTTTTACTTCAGTGTAATTATATCGTGATACATTGTTATAAACCAAGGTTCACAGGGAAAAAAAATTCAATTGGGGGTGCATGACTCTATTTTGGTGGTCGATCGGAAAAATAGTTAACAAAAGATTCCTGGATTACTGTAACACGAACTGCTTGAAGACGGACAAAAAAGACTTTTTTTCTTTTTGTCCTGAATTAAATGTAAGGTACATTTTTCAGTCCGCAGACAGGTGAAATGTGAATTCTTTTTTATTTTCACTTGGCTTTTTAAACCTTTGGCTAGTGCTCTCTTTCGCGCGCGCGCCCACACGCGTACAGATTAGAGGGAGCATTGTTCCCTAAGTTCTACCATACAAAACAAAATATTACGCCAATGATAAAAACTTACTCTAATCACAATATATTTATCTTCTGTGTATTATTTTACGTCACTTTCTAGATCAATGCTTTGTAATTATTTTTCATCCCGGCGGATCTGTAAAAGCAACTTAGGCCTATTTTCAATTTAGTCGTAGACTTAAAATACTATAATAGGTTTAAGCAGACGAGTTTCTGAAAATTAGACGAAAAAATAATATCATGTTAACAACTTGTAATCGTTAGTTCAAAATGTTGGGTCTTGACATTGTCGTTGTTTTTTAAAAATACCACAAATTGTGTTAGCTTCCATAAAAGTTTTTTACCAAACAAATTCTACCTAATAATTTCTTACGAATTGACAAGGGATTCAAAGTATTTTGGAGCCTTAGTTCAACTCTGGTTATTTAAATGATGGTCCTTTGTAATTTTTTTTGAGTAAAATTGCTTTTTAACTCTTTATCAATACGTGAAGCTGTGTTCCTGTTTGTAAAATAATCAAGTGAAATCCCACTGCATAAATTAATGAACAGTTATTAAGAATTGCCAAAAAATTGCGCTGGAGACAATTCAGCTCTCAACTCAGCTCGGCTTCGTACAAAATGTAATTTATTGGTAATAACTTAATACAAATAGACACGAGCTTAAATCATAGACTGTTTACATAACAAACTAAACACAAACGTTTCGTTACTTTTGTTTCCTACTCCAAATTATGTCAACCATCTCAACAAGATGGAGTCTGGTCATCAACAACCACTTTCCTGATAGATCCTAAGCAGTGGCAAGATGTAGGCAGCACCGGTTTAGATTAAATCATTTCAGAATCGAACTCAGACCTTTGCATTAGAGGCAAGAACGTTTATCTTTATCTTCATACAGCTAATTGATATTAAACTGGTTTTTGTTTTAAACCGAGTTAAATATCCTGACACAGCAAGTGAGCATTATGACACAATTAGGAGTTTTTGTAAAAGTGCCTTTCACAAGGACCACACGGAAATCACCCAGGCAGACTAAGCATCAAACTCGCGTCTTTCTGCTTAAGCAAGTTAAAGAGTTTGTTAGCACACCTACCGGTACTAAGCACAAACAAACATTGTATTTATTGGCACAAGATTAAATCATTAACTTAATTCACACCTTGGTATCATCGCGTTTATCTAAAAGTCGCTTGGCATCACACCTTCCTTTGTTGCTCGTTTAATTCAATTTAAATACTTGACTTTGATAGTGCTTGTGCTTTTATTTAAGTGCGCAACCAGAAAAAGTAAAACTTCCAGTTAACAAAAAGTTTTGAAACCAGACGAATGAAAAATTTTCCGAAAACTGCTGTCTGATTTTTGACAAATTTTCTCTAAAATGTTGCATTAAAATTTCTACAGTTTTGCTCTACTTTGCCAAATGCAGTATTTGTTCTAACGAGCATGTTAATCAAAAACTACTGAAAACTGCTGAAAAAAAGTGAATTATATTTTTTTAGACAAGGTTTGAAGAATTTTAAGCGTAAAATTACAATAAAAAGCAAAAAGCCAACGAGTTCAATTCAGACATTGCCGAATTTTGTATATTCTTGTTTCTCAAAATCGAATCTTAAATAAAAATTTTATTTGCGAGAATTAAATTAAACATTTTTTTGATATTTTGTAACCTATATTGTTTTACTGCAAATTTTTTAAAACAGAATATGTAGAGGGATTTGGCTACCCCATATTAAGTTCTCTTATCACACAAAAAAATTTGATCTTGGTTGAAAATATATAAAAATACTCAGTAGCGTATTTAGGGGAGGGCATTGTGCTATAGCCCACCTTAGAGATTATTGGAAATTACCAAACGAAGACAGATTTCATGTGAAGGCCCCCCCTTTTTTTCAAGAGTTTATTAGTCCCAGAGACGAAAATCATGAAATCTGAGACTGATGCAAAGCGACGACTTTTTTTTTCAAGAAACATTTCTTTTTTGGGACAAAAATCATGAAATCTGAGACTGATTCAAAGTGAAGATTTTTTTGCCTACCACTTGAATACTTAAATTTTTTCCCTAAGCATATTTAATTCTGGTCGTATTCCCCTCCCCTTTCAAAAATTCTCGGTACTCCACCAAAAATACTTAATTAACTACCTCTCAAGAAATTTTTAAATCAATAAAATCATTTTAATAAATATTGACAGTTTTAAAATCACAAAAAATCGACGATAAGCACACGATATATAGTAAGATGTTATTACATTTTCACTCATAATTACACATGGTGTTGTTAATGTAGGTGTATGATTACAGTTTTCGTTGAATATTACTTAAAAACAGTTATTTTACGCAAAAAAACATTTAGTAAAACAAGTTGGTATAGACTTATAACAGCAAAAAAATATTCATATTTTGAAAATTATTTGAGTTAGGGTAAAAATCAAACAAATATTCGTGTGCTACTAGACACGAGTTATGAGATGTTTCAAAAGATCTTATTCTGTTCATTATCAACAAAATTTTTATACAAAGAATGAACTCTAGAATTAAAAGTTATGATGATGTAATATATTACAATTGGTGCAAAGTTGCATAGATGAGGTAAAATTTGATGACAAAATTATACGTAAAAAAACGTTGCCATCTGCTATTTTAAAGATTATTAAAAATATTAGTACAGGTTCTAAAATTGTTTGATTTGTTATTTCGTTAATCTCAACTGTTGAATTTCAGCACTTATCCGATGACATTGCACAGTGACGCCTGCACGACGATATTGCGCAATATGCGGACAAATAAAGCAAAAGCAATCATATTTAAAAATTCAAATTCAATTTACTCACCTTATTTTGCTACCAAGCGTTATACAATGCATCAATCAACATTTCAAAAGTTTTCAATCAATCTATTCTTGCGATAAATAGGGCAAATCACGTATTTATGATTTGTTTCAAATCTTCACTTTAAATAATAAATAACAAGTTAAGTTGTTTGAAAAACGCAAAATAAGACTACGTGAAGTATTACATCTTAAACGCTACTTCACTATCTTAACAATTCAGTCCCATCATTTTGTTCTCTAACAAATTGAAAATTTTTAAACGTAGATCAACTTATTCACTCTGCATTCCAAGAATTTAAACAAAAATTTCCATCTGAGGGCGATGTGTCGATAGAACCAGAACTTGAGCAAGATGGAGAATAGCTAGTGACGTAAGCGGGATAAGCATGACTGATATGTCCATGCACCGATGGTTGCATACAATATTGTTGCGTTTGGTGCATTTGAGGCGGAACATTCGAGAAATTCCGATCAAATTGAGACATACTGTATTTTGAGGATAGACTTGTTCCCATTTCGAACCGAACTAATTTATCGTCTTCTTGACGCCGCTAGAAATCACTGGAGCTACATTTTGATAGGGCAGTGGTTGACTTGGTCTGCCATTGAAAGTTGCAGTTTGAGAGAACACTTGATTTCCTGATCCTACGACGTTGGGATCATTCCGTTGTGTCAAATCACACTGAACTTGTCTTGGCATTGCGGTCGATCGATACGATTGATGGCATTGAGGATTTTGTACGGCATTGATAGCGATATTACAGCCAGCAATCATTTGACCATTTGTTGTTTGGCCTCTGTGCAGGCATTGTTGTTTCAGCAACTTTTCAACCTTGGATCGTGGTTCTGAAACCAATTTTTTATTGAATTAAAAACAATTAGTCTTCTATGATTGCGTCTTTTTCAATAATCAGTTTTTAAATATTTATTATTTTGTTACATTTCCAATGTTACATTTAATATAAACTATTGCAGTAGTACCTGGAGCAAAAAGGTTCAATTGTAGACTCCTCTGAACTAAATTGTGCGGAAATCAAATGAAGCAGAAATAAAATATTGAAGTCATAGTTTTTCCAAAATAGATGCAACTTGCTATAAGGTGAAAAAAAATTAGAAAATATTATACCGTACTTGTAGTTGTTTCATTAATTTTGCTCTTTAGCCCTAATTTTTGACTGTTTAATCGTTGTATTTTCAGCGCTTTAATCATTTGGTCAATCGTGCTTGTCAATAAAATCACTAATACACGCTAGTGAAGTAGCTTCAAGACTTGCCTCCCTTTCATTAAAAAAAGAAACAAAAGTGAAAAACAATATAGCGGTTTCTTTTTTAAAATATCAGTTGAAATGAGAGACATTTGAGGCATGCCGCAATTGTGACGTTAAAGAGAAAATTTTTTTCTTATTCCCGACATTTGCTAAAACAAGATAAATCGATTTGTTCTCAGTAAGTTGGAATACACGCATTGCGCAACTGCAAAGCGATAAAATTATTTTAAATTTTAGTAATGGAAGAAGATTTAGTACCTAAGCTAAAAAATTTTGTAGTTTTGTTGCTTCTTCCTTTTTCTGTTCGGCTTTCTACTGCTTACAAATTTTTCTATTTCACTACATTTTCTTATGGCGGAACGGAAATTAAAGATACCGATACCGATACTGATACTGATACTGAGAGGAGCCTACTGATACTCGATAACATACATTTCGTAATTTTGAAAAACTTGTGATGTCAGAAATTTAAAACAATAAAGCAAAATGTTCTCATACAATAAAACTTGTGGCTGATACAAGTTTTTTATTGAAGTTTTTGGTGTCTTTGCATAGGCCAACCTCGGCTTCAATACTCTTATAAAAACTATTTTAATGCTCACGACAAATTTCCGAGCCAAGAACAAAAACAATCGATGTTAATCAAGAAAGTTCCTTTTTGAATCTTTAATAAAAACTCCTTGAGGACAAGCAAAAAAGTTAAAAATAAAATATTGAAGAGTAAACTTGCTTAACATGCTTCTGAATCAGTTTTATATATTGCAATTTCGCATTTCTACGATCTTCTACTTTATGGGAGAATGATATTAAATATATATGAAAGATTTCATTCACTTATTTTGATTCAATGTGCCACTTTATTAGCAAAACAACGGCAGAGGAGGAATATGATTTTTTACGATTACGTTAGAATTTTATATTAGGTTACTTCTAATAAATTATGCATTACAGCCATTTCGCTTTCTATTTATAAAAATGCAGTTGAAGCTACATTTAGGTCCAAAATGTTAATGGCCTCGCTTTTTTGCAGCTACTTTAAGTCAAATTTGATGTAGCTGATGGGATAAAAATAAGCTCATTTAACTACATGTACATCGTTTTAATAGTAAAATTGTCGCAATTATCGTCATTGTTGCTCCTCAATTTGTTTTTGATTAGGGCATTTAATTTTGCGCTATAAAACACTCTAAAAAAATTTGATTAATGCCATTTGCAGAAAGCTAGTGTAGAAAAACGATTTGCGTTTTGAATAATTCAACCAACATGTTGTGCTTGCTCTGCTGTTTTTAAGAAATTTCTTTTGTGAAATTAGCTTTCTAAAAAATTTCAAAATAACCAGGTGGATTTTTGTTTAATGCACTGGCAGTGGAATTTTTTATAAAAATTCATGAACATTTTACTGGAGTCTAATGTTGTAATTTATGTTCAACGATTGGAAATAAAGGAGTTAGAAGCAAAACCACAATATAATGAATTATAAAAAAAGGTTAGGAAAAGAGTAAATGCCAAATTAATAAACTAGTTGCAGCGTTCGATTACTTTCTCGATTACGTGCTATGAAATTAGCAAGTATGTTAAAAAATAAAAAGCAAAATGGGGGAGATACTGTAGCTGTGTTTGAGTTACGCCGAGTTTATCCGCTAGCTCAGCCCGTTCGGACAAAGCGAGATATTGATTCTTCTGGAAAGCGTCGTTCAAACGTCTCTGTTGTTCCTGGTTGTAAACAGTTCGCGGCTTCCTGGTTTTTTTACTTTTGCACGATGATTTGGTCCTCGTTGCTCTCGTGCTGTCGTCGCCATTTTGGTTTTCCTGGCTTCCACTTATGTCAGATCGGACGCTCGCTCTTTCGATCGTTTTACCGTTGGCGGAACCACTGTCGCTTGATTCACCGGAAGCACTTCCATGGGCTGAGAACAAATCATCGATATTTGTTTCTACTCGAGGCTGTTGCGAAGAGATATTTGTATAATTCCTGGTCTGCTGAATTCCTGTCCCCGATCACCAGACAGTCCGACCAATTGGCAATCTATAAAATAAAGTCTAGAAAAGTAAAAATAGATTAGATAAATAGACAAAATTTTTAATTATGTACAAAGTCTTGAAATTTTACTTTTTAAATATCTTGTATTTGCGAGATAAATGAATTTATTTGCAAAAATTTTAATCGGTATTGTGATTGTAACTTTTTTGTACAGTATAAACGCATTTTCCAACATTACTTTATTTTTCAAGTTTGCAAGGCTCACAACAACTAGCAATAGCAAAATCTTTGATTAATAATCGTGTGTTTGTTTTCCACCCTAGAAATATTGCGATTACCTGCTAAAGAAATCGAACGAAATGAAAATAAAGATGAAGTTGCAAAACTTGAAATTGAAACAGGCAAACGAATAAAACGGACTCTTTTTATGTGTTTTTTGTTTTTATCTCTATATTTATCCTCCTGACTCGCAGGAAATCGAATCTGGCAATTACCCGGCCTGCTTCCAAAGATGCCGAGATATTGCTGTCCGCTTGAAATTTTTAAGTTGGTATTTTAGCTTTACAGAGATACGAGTACAATTTAAAAATGTTTGCCAAGACCAACAAGCACCGTGAAGTGTCTTTCTCAAGGACACAACAGAATGGCACGATTAGGTTTTGAACCGAGATCATGTTGATCATTAGCACGACGCTTTAACCACTCGACCCCACTGCCAATATTTGTCAATAAATATTGTGACGGAGTCGCAAAACTGTCTCGTCCTTCCAGCTCCGCACAACGGCTTCACAACCAGCACCAGACTTTAAAACAATAATTACGGCGCTGGTCGGAAACGGTTTTCTAAACAATATAACACAATTTTCAATAAGTTTCAATGCGTAAACTTACCAACAATGTTAGGCGGACGAGCAAAGGAAAGTATGAAATTATTAAATTCTCTACCAAAGTAGACAACGTCCAAAGGGACAAAAATACTGCAGCCAAATCAAATCTAAAGGCTCTGTTCAAATGCGAAGTTACAGCCAGGTCAAGTCAAAGGACTCACTAAACAACGTGGCATCACTTTATGCCCACAGCCGCGAGAGAACGCATTAAAAGGTAGCACTGATTACTCAGCGCCGATACAAAAGGCGCACTGGCTCGAAACCCACACCCACATCTTCTTCTCAAATAATTTACGCGAGCGACGTAACAAATATCTAATGTGACTTTGTTTTCTTTTTTGAACAAAACTAGTTTGTATTTTTTGGTGTATTTACTATTTCAGGTTATATTAATTTTTAAACGGCAATTTAAGTCTTTCGTTTTAATTTTAAATAATTAATTGCTTAAATTTAGTTTTTTATGTCATAATCTACTGTAGTTGTATTTTTGATGTGATCTTTATCAGATTTGCACGAACAAAACGACCGAAAACAAAAGTCAAATAGATAAAACTATTAATAATAATAATAATAATAATAATAATAATAATAATAATAATAATAATAATAATAATAATAATAATAATAATAATAATAATAATAATAATAATAATAATAATAATAATATTTTTAATAATAATAATAATAATAATAATATTTTTAATAATAATAATAATAATAATAATATTTTTAATAATAATAATAATAATAATAATATTTTTAATAATAATAATAATAATAATAATATTTTTAATAATAATAATAATAATAATAATATTTTTAATAATAATAATAATAATAATAATATTTTTAATAATAATAATAATAATAATAATATTTTTAATAATAATAATAATAATAATAATAATAATATTTTTAATAATAATAATAATAATAATAATATTTTTAATAATAATAATAATAATAATAATATTTTTAATAATAATAATAATAATATTTTTAATAATAATAATAATAATATTTTTAATAATAATAATAATAATATTTTTAATAATAATAATAATAATATTTTTAATAATAATAATAATAATAATAATAATAATATTTTTAATAATAATAATAATAATAATAATAATAATATTTTTAATAATAATAATAATAATAATAATAATAATATTTTTAATAATAATAATAATAATAATAATAATAATATTTTTAATAACAAGTGAAATTCTTTTTAGAAAATTCTAGTAAAAACAAGTTTTTCAGCTTAATGGACGAAAACGTTTGAACTTTACTCCAAAAGCATTTCAAAAGTAAATATAACCATCACTTACTTGAATGGTAAATGAATGACCTTGCGACCACGTTTAATACAAACGAGAAATGGCTGCATTGGGCATGCGCAGTAGAAATTACTCAATCCTGCTCTTAATGACCCCGGATTCATTTAATCAATCGGTATTTCGTTCCTTTGATAGCGAAAAAGGCTTGATGATTAATGATACCTGTAGTCGAACT
>OY796897.1:20944139-21115009 GCA_963680785.1 Diplosoma virens | reverse complement strand
CACGATCTCAACCTGGCAGATCCTGTAAGCTAAAACGTAACAATCCAGATTGTGACTCTGCATAGGGACAACATTTGCTTGACAACGAGCAATGTGCTGCAAACTATAACGACAAACGTTTTAAAATTCTTGCTGTGGCACGCAACTCGTTCCATCTGTGTCTACTCGAGGCAACTTTTATCAAAACCAAACATCCGGTTTTATGTAAGCAAAAGGAATTTGTTTACACATTGAAACTTTTCAAATAACCTAAGTTGCGAGTAACAGTGTTTCTCCTGGGTTATTGCACATAGTGCGTTTCTCCTTTCCGAGAACATCCTGTATTGCACCACACTGTGCAATTGTGCCTTTCTCCTTTCCGAGACTGCAGCACCTTTCTCCCCAACTGTTGAGACTATAAATACTTTGATTTTCTCTGGTTCGTCCCATTTGGACGCGATTGCCACTGATGAGAGCGTCACGAAAAGCTTATGGCTCCGAAAAAATCGACTTTGTTTAAAAGCGATATAAAAATCATTCTTGGTCTTCATGTACCTTTCGCTATAAATTTTATGTTTGAACTCAAAAATGTCATTTTAAAAAATTTTTGGTATTGACTCCTGGTCTAATGTGATTATTCTATTATATTCAGACGTCTTTGTAGTTTTAAAATGACTCACTAATTGGGAAACCTTTGAATAAAAATTAACTTTGATATCTTAGTTACGGATGACCTGCGCTATTTACAAAGATTTTTCCACGTAAAACCAGATAAAGCTCCGGGCCCTAATTTTATGTGCATAGAGCTTATAATCCATGCTAGAGCTGCTTTGAATTTTTGATTATATAACTTTCTCTTTTCCTGATTGCGTAAACTCGAATTTCGAAAATCTACGAAAGAGCGCTTGTAGTCGCGATTCGAAAGACAAAGAAGGCTGTATAGAACAGTGGTATTATATATATATGTATATAACAGTTATGATGGAGCAGTTAAGACTATCAAATATATTCATAACCGTGTATAGCATTTAAGGGTTTTTGAGGTGCTGTGTGAGCGCATGTTTACAACATCACCATCTCATTTTTTATGCAGAAGTGATACGGTTTTGGAGAGGACGCGTTCTTGCGCGTCTTTTTGATTTAAGAAAAGCAAATAAATTTTTACGGGAGTGAAAATTCCCTATTAAAAGAACTTCGATTCAAAAAGATGTGAATAGGCAAACTTGCTTACTTAGCATATATATTCAGCCGCTTGAATGATTGTAGTGGTTCTCTTCAAGGTTATTGCATCAACATATTTACAGTGTGCAACAAAACTTTTAAAAAAAGTTGTTTTTTTTTGTAACAGATGTTTGCAAAAAAAGCGACATTGATATGTTTCCAAGTTTGCAAGATTTTGTGGCAAGTACCTCTGTTGGCACTAAAGAGTTAGTTGTTCTTATGAGTCAACACTTAAAAGGGTAAGCCATTAATTTTTACCTATATTTTTCCGAAAATAAAATCTTTAAAAGAAAAAGTTTTGGGTCATTAATATCTTTGTAGAGGATATAAAGTTGTGCAATCCTAACGCTGCTAAAAAAGAATTGCTGATTGAACTCGTTTGCGATACCTTGTTAAAGATTGCATATAAAAACTTATCACTTTTACAATTTTAGACCTCACTTAAAAACAAATATATACAACTTAATAACAAAGCAATTAAACGTCTGCTAATTTTTTCTACGGCTTATCTGTAAAGAATAGGGTTTGAGCTAGGGTTAGAATGCTCAACCTTATCTAAACAAAACTTAATCAAACTTAACAAAACTTAATCAAAACTTAATCAATCTAACCCTACGTAAGAAAAGCTTTTCGGCTTTATCTCTTATCAAAACCATAGAGAAAAATTGAGTGGATATTCAAGTTGAAGTTCGCCCAGAGGCGCCGGAAAAATTTTTGACGGGGGGGAGGTAAAGATTTAAAACAAAAGCTCCTCTTTTTGGTTGAATAGAAAAAATTGTAGTTAAGACTTCAAAACTAAATAGAATCGTCCGAAATTAAAAGTCACGTGATCGAAATCTAGTTAAAGACTGAAAAAAGGTCATCATTCTGATTTGCACTCTCATTCTTTCGCTATGACGGCAATAATCACGCGATGATTAGCAAAGGTTCAAAGTTAAGAAAAAAAGGCAGTCATTTGGTTGATAAAGTACTAACAATAAATGTAAAATATAAAAATCATTTTGTTTGTATACAAGAAAACCGAAAGTTCATGAGGTGAACGAACTTCCGTAAACAGGAGATAAACTTTTTTTAGTCTTCAACTAAATTTCCAGGTCATGCATCTGCGCACCTGTTCGAAATACAGTTGAAGACAAAAAAAAATGTTGTCACTGATTTTACCACCTATTTTTTTTTGTTTTAAAATATATTTCGAACAGGTATGCAAATGCATGACCTGGAGAGTCAGTTGAAGACTAAAAAAGAAATTTCATTTCTTGTTTACAGCAGTTAGTCCACCTAATGAACTTTCGGTTTTTTTGTATATATTCAGAAAATTCACTCTGATTTTACCACCTACTGCTTTTTTGTTGTTTTCAAACATATTTCGAACAGGTATGCAAATGCATGACCTGGAGAGTCAGTTGAAGATTAAAAAAAGAAATTTCGTTTCCTGTTTACAGCAGTTAGTTCACCTAATGAACTTTCGTTTTTCTTGTATATATTCAGAAAGATTTTTATATTTTATATTTATAGTAAGTACCTTATCAACCAAAAGAGTGCCTCTTTTTTCGATTTTGCGCCCTTGTAAACTTACTGTTTTTTTGCTGTTGTCAAATCATTGTTTTAAAAACTTTGTTACATTTAATTCCGGTTGAATTTATGTAAGTGTAGAGGCAAATCGAACTCAATGCTTTTGTACTGCAAATTCAAAGGACACTATTTGCCCCCTTGTGCGCCCCGCTTCTGACACCCCTGACTTTGCCTTTTAAAAACTTCAGTAGAGCCACTTTTACTACTTATTATATCAAGAAGGCAGCAGCAAAGTTCACATTAAATGGAGTTCTTTTGAAGCTAAATGCTCACTTTTGTTATATTAAAATTTTTTTATCAATTTATCGCGTTTATTACAATTTTGTCATTAGAAAAAATTACCGGGTTGCAAGATTATTTTTAAATATTTCTGGTCCGCAAGCTTAAAAAGGTTGAGAAACACTGCTCTAGAGCCGTGCTCCGCTACTTTTTCGAACCTGCGGCACACTTTGAAAAATTTTGAAAATTAGCAGAACACCTGGACCAGGTGTAAAGAGCTAAATTTTGAATGCTTTCCGTTACCTGAAGTTTCATTTGGATATCTTAAAAAACCTAAAAATTTCAATCTAAGCTCTAAAAATAAACTGATGACTTTTTTTTTCATCTGAAGTTACCAATTTGCACATATCGTGCACAATCGAGCCTGGGTAAAAATTGATTAAAAAAATTATCAATTTATTTGTAGAGCATTTTTATGTTCACTAAATAATGCTTCATATGAAAAAAAGCGTTCAAAATTTAGCAAAGACCAAAAACAGGTCTTGATATTACACAATGAGATGTACTGTATAATGAATTTTTTAAGTTTTTTGGTTGCTACTTTAGAGAAATATAACTTTTTTTCCATTTGGAAGAGCATGTTTCTCGTTTTTTCGCAGCACATGAGTTGCAGAGCACTGCTCTAGATCCTGATTATGGTTTATTTATCGGTTATCAAATGTCTGCCGATAATACGAAGGTCTAAACGCTTGTTTGTGCCTGCTTCCCAAAAACGTGAACAATTTCGCTGAAATAAACATCCTTTCTGCCCATCACATAAATCATAGATCGAACACTGAGTACTATGAAAGTAAATCCGGCCTCATGCTTTCGTTACCAGCGCCTTGCCTTACCCGTTCAAAACAGTGTGTTCAGAACAGTTTGCGTTATGCTTAAACGCCTTCAGATGGGTTAAAGACAACTGGCCGCAAAGACTGGCGCCGCCTAACTAACCAGTCGGCTGCGTCTACTTGGATTGCGCCCAGTCGGTTGGGGCCAGTTGGCCCATTCCGTCTGCGGAGTGTAGTTGCGCGTTTTCATTTGTGCATAGACAAATGAGATTTCGCTTCTTTTTCTCATTGCAAATGCGGCGCCATTGCACAAACCGGAGATAACGTTGCATCGGAGTATAACATGCATTGGGCATTACAAGGAGCACGAGGTCGGACAGTTTTGGATGAAAAAATAAGCAATTGTGGCGTGGTACATTGTTAACAGCATTTAACCCAGACAATACAATAAAAATTTGCAGTAAAAAAATTAAGCACGGAAGCCAGTCCTATTTATGTGTTTTACTTGAAGTGAATATTTTTACATGCTACAACAATTTCGGCATAGAATTGCCCTGTTTTACGTAATGTTAAAAAAGGGCTTTACAGCTTAACATCTCTTTCTCGAAGCTATCTTGGAGAGGTCTTGTGGTGATCAATATCTTCTGAAGTTGATCAATCTAATCTTCCACAGAGTAAAACAAAAAAATGCACTTTTCAATTAAATACATTGGAGCCAAAATGTGTTATTTTATCTCGTATTTTATGCAACACTTTTCATATTACAAAATAAAAATACATCTGTCTTTGTTACTCAGACGTGCTTATTTTCTAGTTTTGCTTTTAGGTTTTCACTTGTTAATTACTTTTTTGCCATATCGCTGGTTGTTTTTCAAAGTCTTATTTTATTATAATTTTTTGTTATTTTGAATGACACAATAAAAGTAAGTGCTTGACTTAGACACCTTATGATTATTTCCCAGTAATGTTGTCCTACATTTAATCTCAATTATATGTTATGCGAATATTTGTAAACGTTTAGTGACAAATAAACAAATCTGAATCTTGAATCTTTACACATATTAGAATATTGTGGTTTAGGAAATTTTTTATTGGGCACTCTAGTTTTTACAAACTGTAATTTAGAGTTGCTGATAAAGACTTTCAAGTAGGGAAAGTGACGTAAGATTTTTTTTTTGTAATAGAACAACAAAACCTGAAAAGAATCTGTTCTCGTGAAAACGACGCTTCCAACTTCTCGCCAGCCCTAATTCAACCGCACGTTGAAAGACCTTTGATTGGCTTACAGTTTGATGTTCAACGAAAAATTAAATTGATCTTGTGCGAAAGTCATTTCCGTGCGAGTGACTTTAGCGTTGTAACATTTACACCTCGAAATTATGCTTCAAAGTCTACTTTTAGGAAACGTTGTTGACTCTGCTATGATAATGAAATTGGACCGGGCCAAAAAATGCAAAAAAACATGAACAAATCACAAAATCAGTGTCAAACATGTGACTCTTCCACGTGTTTGCGATACTGCTTACGAATTTCCGCTTCGTGCTTTGATCAATGCCGAGATATGTTCCATGACTAATAGTAACAATTATATAGAGTAATATTGTTTTTCTCAAGTGTTTTTTTTTAATTAATGCAATGATGTAGTTTCATTTCAATGATTAAAAAACTCTTTTTGTGGCGGTGAAATACGATGTGCATGTACATGATGATATATAAAAGATTAGTTGGTTTTATAATATCTTTAAATCGATCTTTTAACACTGCTAAACATCAGAACATAAGCAATTTCAAATTATTTTATATAAAAAAAATTTATTTTCGTTTTTTTATCCTTTAAAAAAAGCAGCAATAACTACTAGTAACCACAAAAACATGTGGACAAAATATGTGAGCAAGTAAATAAAACTAATCTAAAATATTTTTCATAATTCGACCATTTAAACAATGAAGCAAGCTTCCTTAGCTTCTTCATTGTTCGTAATTGTCGTGCGCGTTGACGTCACTCTTTACGTCCAATTTTTAATTAAGTTTACGACTGTCACAACAGCGAATCCGTTACAATCGCATTTTACTCTAGTTAAATGAGTGTCTAAACGTAAAAATTGAAGTGACCTTGATAAATTACAATTTTGCATACTTTATCAAATACTTTCAAAAAAACTTTTTTGCTCTAACAAAAGTTAAATAAATGATCTTCACTCTGCTTAAATTTCAAAAAGATAGCTCAAGTAGCTTTGGAATTATAAATTGTTAATTCGGTGGGCTTCTGAAGCCCGGCCGTTGAGGAGTCAATAGCTCGAAAAAGGTTGAGGAGAATAGGGTTAACAAGGGAAAAGATGACGTCATAATCAAAAGCTTAAAAAATTATTGTAAAAGACTGAAAACATTGTTACAGTTGTATGATTAAGATTAGAATTATGAATGAAGTGTGATACATCAAAAGAAAAGCGTTTCTCTAAAACATCTAATTTTTGAAATCTCCTACTTAGCTAAGGGTTTTCAAAACAGGGGTCCGTGATAACTGCACAAGGGGTCCACGACGATATGACAAATTTGTCAAACTGGAAAAGTAATCTACGCATGAAATCCGAGACAGATTTGAAGTGAAAACTTTTTTTTAAAGAACACTTCTTTTTAGGGACGAATTTTTTCTACAGTATTTATATTTCTATTTCTATTTAATAAGCGTCCCCGTTTGTTCCTTTGGAAATATAGTATGCCTGTTTATAACGATTTATTTTTTAACAGATTTTGTATTATTTATTTTTGGGCTTGAATTACCTTTACTCGTTGGTTCGGCAGAAAATTAATGTGAAATAAGATTGGGGTCCATCAAAAAAAGATTCGCAAATAGGGTCCGTGGCCCAAAAAGTTTGGAAAACACTGACCTAAGTGATAAATTGCTGCTGTTGGAAAGTACGGCGACAATTTATCCCTGATCAAATTAATCAGATTTATCAGATATATTTGTACTGTTGAATCTCAACACTTGTAATGATGACAGTGCACGAGAACAATTGCACGATGACGTTTGATAATGCGGACAAATAAAGCGATCATATTTAAAAGTTCAATTCAATTATCTGACCTTGTTTCCTTATCAAGCTTTGCATCATGCAACAGTCGTAATTTTCAAAGCTTCTAATCAATCCATTTTTGCAATAAATAGGGTTTAGTTATTTTGCAAAAATTAAAAATCATGCACGTATGGTTTGTTTTAAATCGTTAAACGATAAATAAAAAAACTTGTTTGTTGAAAAGCGCAAAATAAGACAGCGTGAAGTATTACATCTTCAACTCTTCTTCTTATCGATTCCGTCAGTGCTAGGTCTACCATTTTCTTCTTCAACTTAACCATGCTTAAACGTACATCAACTTATTCACTCTATATTCTAAGAATCTGTTATAAGATTTATTTTATAAAAAACCAAACTAAGGCTTTATTAAACTCAAAAGAAACCATTCTAAACAAAACAAAACAAACATTAGTATAACGAAATAAAATTGCATGTGGTTTAACATAACACGTGCTTTGAAGCGCAACTGAATCATTTTGCAATTACAAACCATTTTATTACTTTAGTTATTTTTGCGACGATGCTCGGTTGATTACATTGAACAGTTGAAATAATATTTGAATTCGATACTTCATTTGGTATTACAGAATCGAAACAAAAATTTCCATCAGAGGGCGGTGTGTCGATAGAACCAGAACTTGAGCAAGACGGAGAAAAGCTAGTGACGTAAGCGGGATAAGCATGACTGATATGTCCATGCACCGATGGTTGCATACAATATTGTTGCGTTTGGTGCATTTGAGGCGGAACATTCGAGAAATTCCGATCAAATTGAGACATACTGTATTTTGAGGATAGACTTGTTCCCATTTCGTACCGAACTGGTTTTCCGTCTTGTGACGCCGCTAGAAATCACTGGAGCTACATTTTGATAGGAAATTGGTTAACTTAGTCTGCCATTGAAAGTTGCAGTTTGATAGAAGACTTGATTTCCTGATCCTACGACGTTGGGATCATTCCGTTGTGTCAAATCACACTGAACTTGTCTTGGCATTGCGGTCGATCGATACGATTGATGGCATTGAGGATTTTGTATGGCGTTGTTAGCGATATTACAACCAGCAATCATTTGACCGTCTGTGCGGCCATTGTTCTTTTGGCAACTTTTTGACCTTGAATCTTCACTCCTGAAACCAAATTTTTATCTAAGTCGAAATCAAAGTTTGATTGTGTTTTTTTTGGATAATCAATCTTCCAAAAATATTTATTGTTTTGTTACATTTCCAAAGTTTAATATAAACTATTGCAGTAGTACCTGGATCAAATAAGTTTAATTGTAGACTCGTTTGCTTTTTTTTTGAATAGTGTTCTACTGTCCTAATCATAAAATTTAATTCTCTTTAGGCCATTAAAATTCTCATATAGAAATGTCAATTTTTGGTGAATCGTGTTATTAAGGTAATGGATCAAAGTTAGATCTCTCCAGCAGCTCGATTGACAAAACAATTTGAATAAATTGATCTGTCGAACCAGCGTTTCTAAACGGCAATTTGCAAAATTGTAAATAATTTATGCACATTTTCGAACGATTTAAATTGAATCCAAAAAGCGACAAGTAAAATGTCAGAATAATATTTTGATAATTGAAGTATTTAATAAAAGAAAAATTTTTTTATATTCTAAGCGTATTTTGTGATCTCTAAAAAAAGTTCTTTACTTTGAATCAGTCTCGGATCTCTAAATCAGTAAAACCGCTATCGAATCACAAAATGATCTAAGTTTTACACAACTACAGTCGTTGACGACCCACTTTTGAGTCGCGACGAGGGGTTGAGAAGCACCAAATTAAGAGTAAGTAAATGAACTAACTCAATATATCTACGAAATCAGGTTAATTGTGAACAAGTGCATATGCATTTTGTATTTTCCCACCAAAACCGGTTCGCAATGTCTTAAATCTCCATGCCCCACCAAAATTTTTCCAAGGGCTCACAGGAAGGACGTTGAAAACCACTCCTCTAATACGATAAAACTTGTAGCTGATATAAGTTTGTACAGGGTGAGTCACGAGAAACGGATGTTTTTAAGGAAGACAAAACTCTGCGAATATTTTAACAAAAATTTTATAATGTACATAAAAACATTTACTAAACTATGCCATTATGGAATATTTAGGAGCGAAAAATTATGTCTGACAAATGATGGCCATTTTCAAGAGCACAAATTTGAAGCCACTTTCTAAAGTTAGCTTCCACTTTCACTAAAGTTTCTTCACCTATTTCTTGGATATTTTCACCTATTGCAGTCTTCAATTCTCCACTGCACAGTGCTCTGACTTATTCCTAGTTCTGCAGAGTGTCGCCTAGCAGAGCGCCTGGGACTTCGGGTGACTGCTTCTCTCACTCGATCCACATTTCCTGGTGTTCTGGTGGTTCTGGCAGGGCCGGATGGTTTGGTTTTCAATAATAAACCAGTCATTTTTAGTGCATTAACCCACCTAAGAACGGAATTGCGGCTTGGTACATTACCGCGACGACCGACGTTAAATCTTCGCTTGAAGAGACGTTGGGTTTCTGTCACTGATTCACCATTTTTCACGTAGGTGTCATAAGCAAACACACGGTGTTCAAGACTCCACGGTAGCATGAGGGAAAACAATTTAAAATCAATTTAAAATTAAAAGGAAAACTAAAAAGAAAAGCAATTCAAAATTAATGACTAACAAATACAAAAATTAACGTAAAAGATAAACAAATAACAACAAACTAAACGGCATCTTAAGCAGGTTTAAAGACTACCTTCCTCACTCCCTAACCACTTACTCTAGAGCAAGGGGCGTTCTAAAAACATCCATTTCCCGTGACTCACCCTGTAGTAGAAGTTTTTTGGCGTTTTTGCTTATAAGTTATCCTTGGCTTC
This sequence comes from Diplosoma virens, assembly GCA_963680785.1. Lineage (NCBI taxonomy): Eukaryota > Metazoa > Chordata > Ascidiacea > Aplousobranchia > Didemnidae > Diplosoma > Diplosoma virens. The sequence goes on along the minus strand of OY796897.1, from coordinate 21,105,252 downwards.
TATATTCTTTTCAAAACTACTCTGAAGTTCACAACAAATTTCCGAAGCAAAAACAAACAGTCGAAATTAATATTTAAAAAGTTCCTTTTTAAAGCTTTTAATAAAAACTTCTCAAAGACAATAAAAAAAGTCAAAAGTATTTTTTCAAAATTAACGAAGCAAAATCTTGCTCAAAATTGCTTTCGGGTCAGTTTTGTTTATTGCAATTTTGCATTTTTAAACATCTTTAATTTTATGCGAGAATGCTATCTATTAGATCAAAACAGATTTGAAAAATTTTATTTTTTTGCTAACATTTTTCGCTGAAAATTAAACAACAAATTGTTAGCTATTCTTAAAAAATATTTTAAGTGATTCAATGTGCCACGCTATCAACAAAACAACAAGAGAAGCGAAATATGATTTCATTCAACAAGGTAAGAATTACGTTGCTTCTATTAAATTATGCAATACGACCATTTCGCTTTCTAAGAACAAAAACGCAATTGAAACTAGATTTAGGTCTAAAATGTTAATGGCCCCTTTTTTCTAATACATCCGCCAAATGCGACATAGTTAATTGGATAAAAATGAGCTCGTACTTAAGTAAATTGTTTTAATAGTAAAATTGTCGCAATTGTCTTCAATGTTGTTCTTCTATTTTAAGATAATTTTGTTTTTGATTAGGGCATTTAATTTTACACTATAAAACACTCCGAATAAAATTCGATTCACGTTATTTGCAGTAAGCTAGTGTAAAAGAACGACCTCCTACGAATATTTGAATCAACATTCTCCTGATGTTTTTTGAAAAAATTTATTTAATGATATTAATTTTTTTTTATTTTAAAAAGAATTAGATAGAAATTTGTTTTAAATAAAAAGGAAGATTTTGGATTTTTAAAAATCTTTGAAATTAGAGTAAATTTATTTCTAAATTTATGCTAACAAAGACATTGATAGTAAAGTTTTTTTGCTTTTTTTCATAAAAATTGTTAAACTTTTTACAAGAGTCAAATATTGTAATTTAGCTCAAAGACGTGAAAAATCATTAAAATTTTCAAAAATAAATTACATCAGTTTTTGTATTTCATTTAACATTGGGTCAGCCACATTTTAATAAAGTAAATTTTTTTTATTTTGGTAACTTTAAAAAATTGTTTCGAAAAGGGAAAATGCCAAATTAATGAACTAATTGCAACGTTTCAATACTTTCTCAATTACGTGCTGTAAAATTCGTTAGTACACTTAGTATAAAAAGAAATTTGTTAAAAAAACAAAAAAATTAAAATGGGGGATACCGTACCTGTGTTTGAGTTACGCCGAGTTTATTCGCTAGCTCAGCCCGTTCGGACAAAGCGAGATATTGATTTTTCTGGAAAGCGTTGTTCAAACGTCTCTGTTGCTCCTGGTTGTAAACAATTCGCGGCTTCCTGGCTTTTTTACTTTTGCACGATGAGTTGGTCCTCGTTGCTCTCATGTTGCTGTCGCTGAAACCTGGTCTCTGACCACTTGATGCTGCAAATAATGGGCAACCTATAAAATAAAATCATAAAGACTGACTTAAATATGAACCTTTTAAACAAAGCCATTACAAGAAAGTAAAAAAAAGTTTCAACTTTAATGCAAAACTTTTTTTTCTTTTTGCCTTTTCCTTTAATCAGGGGTTGCCATAGCGTATGATGCTACTCCACAGCGTCCTGTTTCGAATGTTTTTCTCCCTCGCACCAAATCCCCCCATATCTTCCTTCACTACATCAGATTAAACTTTACTCCAACTTTGCTGCTACTCGTACATTACTACATTAAACATTGCTTTCTACTACATCTACTAGAGTACTAGACCAACTTTACTCCAAAACTATTTAAAAATAAAGAAATGCAACTATCACTAATTTGAATTATAAACAAGCTGCGCCTGTGCTTGCATTGGGCAGGCGCAATTAAAATAAGTTATTTGTTATGTCACTTTTTTATTACTATTTTTCGAAGTTATTTTTCAATTTTTTTTTTACAAATTTAAAAAAAGAAAATTTTATTTTAAAAACTTCAACTTCTGTAAAAAATAGCAACCTAACTTTTTAATTTAAGTACACATCTTGAATCAGAAATTGGTGTTTTAAATTTCCAAAATTTAGTTTAAGTCATCAATGCTTTAGAAAACAGCGAGTTTATTTTAATCATAAAATAAAAAATTATCATAAATACGACGATAAAAATTGTTTTAAACAAACAGTAACGTTTTTTTACTGCAATTATTGGTTTGTAGATTTTCTAATTTTTCCTCCTCCAACCCCTCAAAAAAACTTCAAAAGATGACTATTTTTTGTATTTGCTTTTACGAAATATCGATGTACGAGTATACTCTCCACCGGTACAGAACAACTTTTTTAGCAGATTTTTAGAAACCGACTTTAAAGGATTTATTTGATTGCTATTCTTCGAAGCTTTTTTTTTAACGCCTATAGCTTAGATCTATTTAAGACTTTAACAATTTAAGACTATATATTCTTGGGGAAAAAAGCAAGGAAATTCCCCAGGTTGAAAACCATTTCAAATTTTTAAATCACTGGCACTAATATGCTGTATTACATCCCCTTTTTTTATAAATCAAATTAATTTTTTACCTGATAAACTGCTATTTTCTTTAAAAGCATTATTATCCTTTCAATGGATTCAAATAAATACAAAAATTTATAAACAAACATTGCACGCAAAAAAAACTACAAATGAAACATATTAAAACTAATTTACAACCTTTCTTCAGCTTCATACCTCAAGAGTCTATAAAACCATCGTTCATTTCAGCGACTAAATTACAACTTTCTGTTTCTGCTTCTTTTTTTTCATAGTTTGTGTAATTTCTGTATTCCACTTTCGGACCATTTTTTGGCAATGAAATTTGAAATATTTTTCTTCCAATTTCCAAGTTTGGCAATTTTTAATTGCATGCGACTTTGAGACCGGAAAAAACCGTTTAATCAATGGGAGCAGACATGACGAGCGTGGTATTACAACAGTTGATCGAAAGACACTTGATCGAAACGACACTTGATCAAAACAACATTTGATCGAAACAACATTTGATCGAAACGACACTTGGTCGAAACAACACTTGCTCGAAACGACACTTGATCGAAATGACAGTTGATAAAAAAAATTTACTTTTGTATTTTTCTGCGATTAAGCAATCTCTTTGTTACTGTAAATTAGATTCATAAAAACAGGAGAGGCCACCAATAAAAAGACAGTTTGTTTTTATTTTTTATAATTTTTTTGCCAATGTCAAAGTCACAGTATCTTAACAAGGTCCCCGGACAAAGTACTTGTAGAAGGGCAACAAGTAGATCTCCTATCATGGTTATGTTTAGTTAGATGCGTATTGCTGCCATTCTTTTTGCATTATTTTTACATTGTAGTTAGTAGTGTATTTAGGGGGATGGGGAATTATGCCACAGCCCCACCTTGGAGACCACTTGGAGAAATTAGAAACAGATTTTAAAAACAGACCTTTTTTCAAAGATTACTATTTTTTGGGACGAAAACTCGACAAAACTGGGACAGATTTAAAGTTGTAAATTTTCTCTTTAAAAAAATTGACCGGGAGAGATTCAAAGTTGTATATTTTCTCTTCAATTAAAAGATAGAGTAGGTTATAAAAATATTTTCAAAAAAATCCTTTTGAATTGATAAAAACAAAAAAAAAACAATTTTAAGAGTGATGCTTTCTAAGGAAGATAAAATGCTGTTTTATTAAAAAATAACATAACCCCATTTTTTAATTGTATGACTAGAATCATTAAAAAAATCATATTTTTTGCAGTCTTCCCTCTTCTGTTAATCCGTGTTCAATTGGTACCAGTACTAATTTCAATATTTGATATTTCATAATAACCACATTCTCAATTCATTTTAATTTAAGTTCTTCATCTATTTTTGGAGCTAAATGCTCTCGGTAAATTCATTTTTTTGAACAATTTGTTGGGGTTTAAAATTGATTATCCGTGTTAAGTTTTCGTAAAAGAAAATCGTTTACTTTTAACCAAAAAAAAACTTATCTCGTTTTTTAAAACCCAATTTTCAAAATTTCCATGAACATTACAACTTAATCTTTCTAACTTTGTCTCCTACAACAAATTGCTTTTCATTTGAAATATTCAGCCAACTCTACTAAATGAAACAGTGAAATTTCTAAAAGTAAACTTTTAAATAACTTGTTCAATCTTCTTTTATTACCAGTGCACTAACCCCGCCCGTTTATATGCAATATAATAAAAATTTAAACCTCTTTACTCAAACATTTTTTTCAAACAAGGATGGCAAAAATGCTATTTTTTTACTGCCCGAACACACAGTCGAACTAGCGGAAAAAAATTTGGGGCTATACAGTTTTTCCCGAATTTTATTAATATTTGCCTGAATCATACCCTTCTAACACTTCACTGATATAAGAGAAAATTTCGCCCCAAATTTATGGTCAAGACCAAATAAAAAGTTATCACTTTAAATTTGTTTCTAATTTCTCGATTTTTGCACAAAAACCAAAGAAATCTAAAAAAAAGATCTTTGCCTCAAATTTTAAACGTTTTTCTGAATTTGGTGTTCATATTTGGTGCACAAAACAATATACTTTGTCCAAATAATTTCTTGTTGCTCTCGGAAAATTCCTAATTTTGTCTATATGTTTCTTATTGCTTTCCAAAGAATTCTAATTTTGCCTAAATTTTTGAGATTTGGGGGCAATTGTTCTCCCTGCCCGCCCAATTTGTACGGATATGCTCAAAGACATTAAACATCAAATAATATTTGCTTAGGAAAAAATGTTTGACAGCTTTCACACCCGCGAATTTTATAGAATAAATTCCAAACAAATGTCCTTATGATTTTAAAACGCTTCAATTATAGCTTACAAAAAATGATGAATCCGTGTAAGATCTAAACTTCTTCACCATTTGATGTCTGTTTTATAAAACAAATTATTTTGCAATTACAGAAAACATGAGCCCACTTCCCCACGTGAGCAAACAACTTTTGCAGAAGTATTTTCAGAGAATTTCATTACATGCTCACTTTTTTTATTGCTCAGTTGAACCTGTTTCTCAAAACTACAAAAAATATTTAATTCTTTAAAACCAAACAAGCATAATTATATAAATTACTTCTGAGGTTATTATTAAAATTATCAGCCACTAAAATTTTATATTTCATGATAATTTGTTGTTTTTTGAACCTACAAATCATAAATTCTATTGTTATTCACAGAAAACGTTTATAAGCGCTGATACTACTTTGTAAAAATACCTTGTAATAAAATCTATGGCCACACAAAGCACTAAAAATATCTTCTATTTAAATTAAAAAATTACCCAAGCATTGCAAGATTGATGAAAAAAAAGCAAAACGCACATAATTGCATTTGTGACAGCAAAAGTTTTTGCGTCTTTGCTAAGACGATATTGCTGAGAAAGTATCGGTTATCAACAATTGCATTTTGAATATTTAATATGTTTTTTGCTTAATATCCCGGCTTTTAAGTGACCCCCGAACTTTAATTTCGTGGTCCTTTTTTTAACTCAAGCTGGTCCTTTTTGCTTTTTTTATATTCCGGTGTTTTTCGTTACAATTAGCATTCCATTTTCTTCCCTGAGGGCCAATTATTTTTCACATAGTGCTTTAATTTGGTCGCATTGAATCTTGGTGCAATTCTCAACCAGATGAATTTGTAATTATGCGAATATGTTATAAGCCGCCAACTTAATGTGAATGTGATCAAATCAAATTTGGCTCAAGTGCTGCTGAGTCAAAGATGTTATCAGTAATAGAGAATTTGATTAGCTCTATTAAAGAAAACCATAAATTACATCATCTTGTTATTCTTCAAATAGCGAATAGATTAGAAGATGGACGTTTGGTCTTTAATATTCATAAATGCTTCTTTAAATGTATAGGCTGTAATAAGAAAATTATTTTGACGATGACGACGTTGGTTTAAGTAAACGGTCAATTACTAAAATCTGTGCTTTTTGAAACGCTTATCGAAAAACTTGTGCTTTGAAATGCAGCAAATTGAGCTATGAATAGTTAGATGTCGGTGACCTCAAACACAATGTGTACCAGTAACTGGGCGATTTAAAACAAAATTAGTACTTGTCTTGAGCAAGTGTGACTATCTTTCACTTATGTCTACTTTCACTAATACAAACCAAAAAAAAAAGTATAACTCGACAGCAATATCTTGGCATGTACCGCAGCACATTGGGGTAATTGCTTGCCTATGTATAGCGTCTCCGCCGCTTTCCGGCAAGACGCGAGGATAAAGAAAGATGAAATGAAAAATTTTAAATTTAGATCAACTTGCTCAATTCCATTAAAAATCTTCAAAATAGGGCGCTTTTGGTACTGATTAAATATGCAGTCTACCTAATCCTAATCCTAACTCTGAGCTACTCTATCAGATAGTAGACCGCTTAAGGATTGTAGACTGCATACTCAATCAGATGATAGAGGGTTATGGTTAGGTAGACAGCATACTTAACCAGTACTGCGCTATTTTATGTAATGAAAAATATTTTTCTTTTGTTTTACAGCAGATTTTTGGATCAAAAATTTCCTCCTATCAAACTAGCATTACGCAAAAAGCAAATTAGTTTAAAAGGCGCACACCAAATAAAAGTTCATACGACAAATAAACAAAAAGTGTTGAAAGTTTATTTACGAAATAAGTGCATTGCCAAAAAACATTAGATAAATTTGATAAGATTGCAATATATTTTGTTAAGCTGTGTATTTTGAATATAGGCATAGTGCTTTAATCCATGAATAATGCGTATCGCATTTACCATTTTCAAAAACAACAAAACAAACAAATAGTAAGATACAATAGCTACTACATTTTTCATACAACAAAGCAAGAAAAAAAAATACTCTAAAGTTCCGTAAATTATATAAAACAAAGAAGTAAGATGTTAGCCGATAGGCTATTACAATTCAAATTTATTATTAAATATATTAATTAATTGTTGGTTTTGTCGCTATTACATCACCAAAATAGTCTGCTCGATCAATTGTGTTTTTTCTAACAAAATCAAAAATTTTTTACATCAATAAAACTAGAATAAAATTTTTTTCAAACAAGGTTATGACAATTTGCTTCAGAAGGTTAACATAGGGTTAGTTGCAAGGCCCAATTTGCGCAAAATTTTATCAATTTCTGTGCTGTCATTTTGTCAGCACGATTTGAGAGCATATAAGATTAGCCTCCATATTGATTAAGACAAAATAAATTTGCTACAGTAGAAAGTTGCACAAAAGAACAAGATGTGCATAGTTTGGTATTTACAATACCTCGTGATCCCATAAACGATCTAATTAAGGAGTAGGCTATTTACAGCTTATTTACAAGAAAAACAGTGAATAGAATTATAAAGAAAATAATTAATCTGTGCTTGAATCGAATTTGTGTTTGAATCGAATTCGCAGTCCTGACAATCAACAATTCTCAGGACTGCGAACTCGATTGATTTTATTCGACTAAAAGTTAAAGTTCGATTTTGGAATTCATTAGCAAGTTTGAGTTTAAGTTTAAGTTGTTTATCCTTAGTTTTTCGAATTCGAGTTAAGTAATTTTGTCCGAATTTAAATTTTCCAGATTTCCGGATTTGGATTTTGTAGCAATTGTAAATAGGCTTGTGTTCTGGATTCTTCAGAAAATACTGTAATAGAAAAAAACAGATAATGGCTTTATTAACATTAAATTTTTGTCTAAATTTTGATTATCTGTATTGGTTGGTTTTTGTGGAAAAGATCCAAATGTTTTTATTTTAATTTTAAAATAATTTCTTCAACAAACTTGAACTTGACGATTTTATTCAGTTCAAATACAAGTTCGAGTTCTTCATTTTCTGTTTTTTGAGTTCAATTCTGACAAAAAAGATCAAATTCGTCAAATTGGAGTTCAAATCCAAATTGAAGTTTTTGCAGCTTTGCATTTAGATTTCAAATTGTTCTGAATGTCCAATAATATACATCGAGCCCATCAAACTGATTTAAAATTGATTCATGTCACTTCAATTCAAATAGTAAAAAGTCTAAATCATTAGTTATTTGGCAAAAAAACAAAAATTTAGAAAACAAAATCATTTTAATTTTTCTACCGACAAGAGTTCTAATATCTTTTTATCAGTTAAAAATAATTTTTCAGATCTTTGGTAAGGATAAGGCTTCAGATTAAAGATTATCAACACATCGATATTCAATTTTCATATTTGATATCTAAAACATTTGCATTCGACTTATGCAAAAAAAATAAAAAAAGCTTAAAAAATGTAAAGGAAAAATCAAAAGACAATAAAAACTAATAGAATATATTTAAATTAAAAGTAAAGTGAGTATGATTAAACTGAAAAACCTCGAAAACCTTTGCGAGTGAGAGCAAAGTATAAAGTATTTTTCGCCCTTTCTTTGCTTTAAAGCGGACGGAAAAAAGGTCATGTCTTAATACAAAGATGAAAATCTCATAGACAGAAAATTATTCAGTGAAAGTGAAAATCAAGCAAATGTAAAAAGGGCAATTTTTGATGTCGAAAGTGTATAAACTAGGGTTTCAAACATTTATTTGAAATATAGCCCGAAGGTTCCCTTACAATTTTTTTGGATTATTTTTTTTCAATTTTTTAAGCTTTTATGAGGCATGGACAAATCCACTATAAAATTATGAACAAGCAACACCAAAAATAAAATTTTAATAATAATCAAACAATGACATTTATTTTTTTTAACATTTAAATTACCGTGGTGTGAGCGTGTAAGCGCATTATACAGTTCAGTAGCAATATAAAAATCTTACTTCTCTGTGGTCTAAAATAACAAAATTATTAGCAAACGTTAAAACGCGCAAAAAAGACCTTTTTATAAAGTAATGACGCTGTTTGATTGTAATCCTTATTTTTGCTTTGTCAAAAAGCAAATTCAATGATTGTTATCTACAATCCTTTGTTTTACGATTTTCTGAATTGTTTTTTTTAATTTTAGTTCATATCAACGAGCCTCTGGTTCGAAGTGAAATTGACATAGGTGTACGAATACACACATATAATGCTCGCAAGCATTATTCTGTTTAGTTATATCAAAAAGTTGAAAAAACTGGAAAAAAATTCAAGGTAAAATACTTGTTATACCGACTCGGATAAAATACTTTGTCTGTACGTTTATTGCAAAATAAACTTTTATTTGAGTTTTATACCGGAGACATGCTGTATTGTAATCATGGGCCGTGTATGATCACAAGCCGCAAGCCAAAATTTAAATGATTGCACGCGGGCGGTAAGACACGTTTTATTATACGAATTTGTCAAGGTTCAACGTTTCTCCCTAAGTTCACATTATGGCCTTAAAAAGGTCATTACAATAGTGCAACGTCATTGCTACCACCTAAAAAATCTTCACGCACGAATGATCTTCCCAATCACGCGCGGGCGTGGGGTTCCGGCCATTGCTTTAGACGATAAAGAATGGTGATTGCTAAACCACAGCACCAGTGTGTAGAACAGTTTCTTCTTTGCAAAAGAAATACAAAAAATATTGGAAAATAATTTTTTGTTTTTAATCTACTTATTTCGTTTAATAAGTAAGAAACCAAGCCACCTAAAGCGAAAAGCAACAGATTCGAGTTTCGCTGTAGTTAATGCTCGTCATTGATGCATATCTCACTGAGATTCGAATCGACTAGATGTAGTCCTACACGCAATACACAACACCACTAGATCACACAAGCCAAACATCAACTCGACTTTGTCATATTTGTATGGCCTAGTAATGTTGTCTCCTGAATGTGAGATTACATCTAGTCGGTTCGAATCTCAGTGAGGTATACATCACTTACAAGCTCTAACTAGAGCGAAACTCGAGTTAGGTAATTCTCGTTTTAGGTGGCTTGGTTCAGTGTTTCCCAAACTTTTTGGGCCATGGACCGCTGTTTGCGAATCGTTTTTTCACAAACCCCAATCTTACTTCACATCAATTTTCTGCTCAACCAAGAAGCAAAGATAATGCAAACCCAAAAATAAATAACACGAAATCCGTTAAAAAAATAAATTGTTATAAACAGGCATACCATATTTCCGAAGGGGCAACAAACTGGGACGCTCATTAATAGAAAAAATTCGTCCCTAAAAAGAAGTGTTTTTTAAAAAAAAAGGCTTTCACTTTAAGCCTGTCTCGCATTTCATGGTATGCATTACTTTATCAAGTATATAAGTTTGAAAAATTTTGTCATATTGTCGCGGACCCCTTGTGCAGTCATCACGGACCCCAGTTTGGGAAACCCTGGCTTAGTTTCTTACTTATTATCTAAATATTTTATGTTAACTACTATAGATTTCGTTTAACCTAATGTAATATAAATAAGTATTTACATAAAATTTGATATGGCACTGAAGAATTTATTGTTTAAAAATACAACTGTTCATGTTTAGTCGATTCTATTCTTATCAAGCTGCGACCGACTTTAGCACATGAATTACAAAAAAATGCAAAATACTAGATTAGGAAATTAAAAATTTCTTTAAAAACTATTATCTTGCCAATGAAAAAATAATTGAACACATATTGTTTTATTTTGTGCTTGTTTTTCGTTTATAAAGCTTAGTCTGCATCTGGAGCATTCGCTCAGCGTTCGTTTGTTTATTCATTAAACATCGCTGGAGCGCAGATTAATTGCAATGTTAAAGGAAATAAAAATTGCTGAAAATAGTGAGCAACACAAATGAAGCAATCCTACGTAAAATTAACCGTGAAAAAAGCATAACAAAAGACCGAATAAAGAACAGCGTTAGTAAGCTCGAATGAGGTCATTGGTTTTCAATAAAACCTTTTTTTCCTTTTTAATTATGGTTACAACACTATCCGTGAAGTTTAAAAGATTTCTGTTGATAACCTCGGGATCGAATTGCAGCTCAAATATTTTTCAAACTTTGGCTGCGAATACATAGTTACCGAAAACCTGAATAAAATAAATCAACGGCCCAAGATTTATAGATTAGATTTAAAAACTATTCAAAATTGGTGAACAGCGAAATTTTGAGATTTAGTAAAAGTTCACAAAAATGATAAATAAACAAAAAAAAGATATTTTATTCTTACGATTAAAAAAGGATATTTTTAGATCTCACTTAATTTTTGAAGACAAAAGTAGATTCCCAAACTTTACCGTTACAACAAGAATAGTATGCCGGCCCTGAAAGTAGTTTTATTTGTTTTGTCTTTGTACAGCCTTGATTTGTTCCACCTGTATTATGGGTAGAGGTAACTAGATAATGCATTTCGTAACGTCATTACTTTTTTGTATTTGCTCAAAAAAGCTATTACACTAGAATGTCTAAAAAATAAGATTTAGACTTTGAACAATCAAAGAAAATAATTTACAAATAATAAAAAAATCAACTTTACTAAATTTTGCTAGATATCATATTATTGGCGGTTCTTTAACCAGGCGGTTTGGAACCAGTTGAAAACCGGAATGCGGTTTCGAGGCTAAAGGTTGTGACCCCAAAATCCGGTCAGTGATATTGAAAAGAGGATTTATTTAAACAGGCGATCTGAACTATCCAATTAAATATAAAAAAATTACAAATGTTGAAAATTGTTCGAAGGACTGCGGCGTGGAACACGGTGCATTAGTATTGCCGGCACCGGGCAGGGGCAACTTAATGAAACCAAATAAAAGAAAAATAAAAATGACGTCATTAAACATCGACTAGTAAATACATCTCACGTTAACTTTAAAGTTTTAAATAGTTAAATTATAATAATTTTAAATATTTATATGATCTTTTTTTCGACTTGAAGCAGAGCATTTTGCAGTGATTTTAAACTTGTACAACGCCGTATTTTTGAATGTCGATCAGTTAGATTGTTTTTCGTTCAAATAAGCTTAGGGTCGAACTTTTTTCTATTTCAGAGATATATTGTATTAGCTACGTCTAACAAAAGTTAAAATTAAATATTTAAATAATAAAATCGCTTGTTCAATACTGAAGATTATTTACTTTTTTTCCAAGATTAAAGTTTTGATTTTTTTATTTGCTGTTAAATTAAAAAGCCTGCATAAAAAACATTGCTCTAAATCAATCTCAGTTAGCCTACTGCTAAGAAATGATAAAAACTACGCTTACAAACGTTGTTTTTTCAAGGACACAGCAAACAATGTGATGCAACTTTTTTTTTACAACGTTTAACAATGCTTTTTTTTCGAATCTTTTGCTGCACTTACTGAAAAATTTTTTTAATTTTTTTTAATTGAATAAATTTTTTATAGGCTAGTCAACTAGGCAAGTCAAAAACATTTGATTCGTAATTTCATTTGATAAACTCACCCTTAATTCTGTTTTAGTCTATAAATTCATCTGCATAACAGCAGACAAATTCAAGCAGCTTTTAGCAAAATCAACAATTTTATCTCTCATTAAAATAAGTTGCCTTAATTCAATATATTTCGCTAGTTTTACAACAGTTTTGCCTATCACAAACAAAACATTCTATCCGACATGAGCAAACAAATAGCTTACTTAGTTCTTCAGCCAAGCATGAAAAGAGTTACGGTAGATTTGTTTTATTTTACATTCAACACAATAAGTAACTTGTAGCTTTTGATACGTTTCCAGAAAAGATGGGATTTCTTTTTTGTTTTGTGATTTAACCATAATAGTTAATTTAAATCAGTTTTTCATTGACTCTTCAGGATTTAAATCGGCTGTGTGCGGTTAATAAAACTTGTTTGCATACAAAAGTAAACAAAAATTTGGTGATAAAAATAAAAAGTATTAATGTTGCAGACTTATAGAAAAAATTATCGTTAAAAAGTCAAATAGAATTAGTAAAAAGCACATTTAGCCTACTCCGGACGGACTTCATTTGATATTTAACCGTTACAACTAAAAAAGTGGACTGTAGGCTAATAGCCTACAAAAGTTTGTGTTGATAAAATACAAACAGTTAGCTGTAGTGCACTTTTTCTTTAATTTTTGATTAAAAAAGATAGTTTAATTTAATGGGTTAAACAGGAAGAAAATTTAAATCGTAAGCATTAATTGTTTGGCATGTAAATAAATAATTTTTAGGCACCATGCGCGCCATATTTTTTTCATTTCTGTTCTACATTTTTGCCTAATACAGTTCTATTATAAACATATACAAAATAATTACAGTAGTCGTCGTCGTTTGAAAGGGCATCCGTTCTAGGTCAGACACAAACAGGACTGGGGCCGAGGGTTTATTTTTTACTACCTCAAACTGCTGTACTGCCCGGATCAGATGCTGGCAGTGATGTTGTCAGGCCAGCAACAAGTTTTGTGATCTAAAACTATCAGACCTTGAACTCCATGTGGTGCCGATGTATGGGGAACGCTATTAGAACGTGGTCTGCGGTTTGTTCAGAGGCGCCGCACTGGCAATTCGATGAAGGAGCGAGAACCCATTTGTGCGTGGACGAATGGAATTGCCCATCACCAGTCCGCAAGCGATTAAACTAAACCCAAGCTGTTCGGGGCAAGCTCATTCCAACAGGGCTGGCACTCGTCCTCAGTATAAAAACACGGATCCTTGATGTATTCTCGCAGTACTCCCCGTTCCATTTATAGTTCCTCCACTCAAAGGCGCGGATACCAAGTCCAGCAAAGTTGTTTAAAAGATTCCGCGCAGCTGGCACAAACGGACATCTAGATCTTAATCTCTCTTGGCGAGCATCTGAGGACTCACTTAAAATAACATACAAGATATGATCAGGGTCCAGAGATCCACGCTAAGCCAAGGAGAGTATCGCTCCTAGTTGGCGCAGCTCAGCTGGCTGGATGCCTAAAAGCATGGATAAGTGGTCCGTTGGAGCGGGAAGCAGGCATCCAGTGACGCAAAGTGTCATTCAAGAGACTGTCTATGAGGCGAGTTTGAGCGCTGCGACACCAGACTGGTCTGCACTACTTAGTTGTTGAGTAGACCATGTCAGCTGTTTACAGTGTTTTGGCACCAGCACCCCATCTTGAGCCTGCAAGTCGCCTCAGCAGTGTAACGCGCGAAGATAATTTTTTTGCCCAACGCCACAAGATGATGACGGAAACTAAGCAATCTGTCCAGTTTTACCACAAGATAAGTAGGGATTGGACAGAACGGTAAAAGTCTATTGTTGTGGTAGACTTTTAGCTCATTGTAGTAGACTTTTAGCTCACTTTTAGCTCACTTCTTAGCTCAACTTTAGACTTTTAGCTTAGCTTCCACTCGGTTATTGAAGTGAAAGGCTGCCGTCACCGTCTTAGTGTGACTAAGTTTCAACCTCCAACTCTGGAGATATGCTGAAAGTATAGTCATGTCTTGGCTTAAAGTCCCCTTCAAGTCCTTTCAGTTTCCAGAAGAGTGTAATAATTCTATATCGTCAGGATAAGCAAACTTTCTGGAAATTGTAGAAGGCAAATCTTACGTATGGATGTTGAAATGGAGGGGAGCCAAGACCGATTCCTAAGGAACGCCGTTTTTCAGGCGGCGTAACCTGCTTTGCTTGCTGTCACCGGTAGTACGGGTGAAACTTCGATTTCGGACGAGCTCCATGATCATTCTGACCATGTGCTTATCCGGCAGAAGCCCTAGCAACTTGCAGGTGATACCACGGTGCCAGAAAGTGTTATAAGCTGCTTTCAGATTTACAAATACGACACCAGCTTTCTTCTTGGCCTCGAAAGAATCCTCAATGTTCTGTATCAGCAGAACAACTTGATACACGGTTGACTTCCCGCATCGAAACCTATCCTGCTCTTTAGGAAGCAGTGGATTAATAATTAGCTCGATGTGGGCATAGATAAGTGTCACACTTCATTCATAATAATTTTAATCGTGATGATGTAATTTATTTCCGTTAAAAGTAATTCAAAGTTTTATTATGAAATAATTATCACGTGGCCAGTGAAGCACTGCTCTCGTATTATGTGATATAACGTCCGATTCGCTTTCTATTGCTTGATGTATTTTCTTGTCCTTTTCCTTTTTTCGTCTGACAGTAATGACGTAATATGTTTTTGTCCAAGCGCCACTATCTCGACAGTAGTGGAATGTTCGCGGATATACGATTTGGTTGTAGCAAAAGGCGTTCTCCCTGGAGAGTTGAAAAATGATCTAGCTTATACGAGTAACTTATTGTCATTGGACGTTTTGTTTATATATATGTACGCTCGCTTGATTGAAAAGAGACGACGAAAGAGACAACGAAAAAAGTGGAGAGAGACGAATAGAGCGAAAAGTGTCGGTCGAAGCAGGATCGCTTCGAGAGTAAAAGTAATTTGGTTTGAACGCAGACTTGGGCAGGGAGCCCGTTAGATTTTGTATCGGTTGACGAGTGTTGAATTTATTTTGCGCCAGTATTTTGAAGTTGTGTTCAACGGAGATAGAATCATTGTGTTGATCGAATTAAGTTGTAGCGTTGATTTCGCTTTGCAGTTTGGCAAAGGGTGAAAGAGAATTTTTGTCGGTCGTGAATTTTGTAACACATTCGTTCTTATTAGAGGCAGTGGTCTCTATTCGTTTGTGAAAAAGAGTCTTCAACGAACCAATCCGAGCTTTCGTTAAACCAACTCTATAAAAGCTTCAGGCTCATAGCAAGACTACTTCTTGAGCCGGAATAAAATAAAATTTAGACACAGCTTTGTTTCAGTGCAGGTATTCGGGTTACCTAGTTCAACTGGTCCTTTAGGATTTCCAAACAAAGTCTGTGACAATAAGTCTCTCAAGGATCTTTTAAGGGACACACATTAGAGATATCCGTCGAAAATTCTTTTGGGTCCCCCACGGGCTATTGGCTTTGGGATGGCGACTACACGTGCTCTTCTCCAGATCTTGGAAATTTTGAGTCGGCGCAAGCAGGAAGAAAGGAAGTCACGTAACCAGGACTTCAAAGCAGCTCCAGCATGGATTATAAGCTCTGGGCAGATGAAATCAGCATCCGGAGCTTTACCTGGCTTTAAATGTTGGAGGGCAGCAGTGAATTCTTTTTGTGAGAAATTCTCAGAGATATTCACTGGGTCTGGTGTTGTGGCCTTCTAAAGGTCGGACATCTCTTAAGAAACAAGTCGAGGTGACTTGCTGTCAACAGCCTTGTATCTCCCATTTTTGACCTCTAGCTGAGATGCAATAGCTTCTGACTAGCTGAGTGTCACACTTCATTTGAAATAATTTTAAGTTATGTTAATATAGTTTTCCGTCTTCAAGTAATTTAAAGTTTTATTACGACGTAGAAATCGCTTGGGCAAGTTACAATCGCTTTTGAGCTATGTGATGCAAATATCCGCTTTTGTTCGAATGCATCTTTCTCTTTTCTTTCGCCAGACGGTGATGACGTAATGCGCTTTGTCTGCAACGTATGACCGAGTTAAATGTAGTACTGGAATGTTCTCGCTCACCATGGAAAAAACGTTGTAATTTCAACACGCGTGATCGAAGCGTTTCGAGATAACTCGAGCCGATTTATCGTCATGTGATCTTTTGTCTATATATATATATGTACGCTCGCTCGATTGACGAAGACAAGGACGAAGACGAGGACAAAGACGAGGACGAGAACGACGAGAGAGAATAGCGTAATCTGGTTGAGCGTTGGTTTGCGCCAGAGCATGGGCGAAGGACCCTTTGATCGTATTGCATTGATAAGTGTTATAATTGTTTTTGCGTCAGTGTTGGAGATTGGTTCTACAGAAGTAGAATTATTTGCATTGAACGAATTAAGTTGCAGCGCTGATTTTCGCTTTGCAGTGGCAGAGCGCAGAAGAGAATTTTCGTTAGTCGTGAGTCGTGATTTTTATAATACATTCGTTTTAGTTAGAGACAGTGATCTCTGTTCATTTGCGGAGAAAAGTCTTCAACGAATCAATCAGAACTTAGCCGAAGCCAACTGTATAAAAGCTTCAGGCTCATAGCAAACTACTTCTTGAGCCAGAATAAAATAAAATTAGACGCAGCTTTGTTTCAGCGAAGGTATTCGGGTTACCTCGCTCAACTGGTCCCTTAGGATTCCCAAACAAAGTCTGTGACACTGAGATGCAATAGAATCTGCTGAAGCGGGACAGTGACGAGGAGAGTGTTGTGACCTGCCAGTAAAGTTCTTCAAAATACTCTATGCTTTTCGACTAGAGTGTAAAAAGTTGATGCTCCGAACTGCTTCGGACCATTAATTCCACAGCTTCTTGTCAAGTTTGTGAAGTAAAGCTGTAGCAGCCAAACTCGAGTCATCTCCCTGATGAGACTGCAAGAACCATTTACACTCCGTATTCCAACACGGAATATAGTTGTTTCAATAACCGCGTGAAATAGTCTTTTTGGCTGCTTTCTTGATAATGCTACATAAGTCCTAGTAAGCCGCATCAGAGGTGGAGTCGAGACACGGTGCTTCGAGACCGAGACGAGACTTTGTAGCAGCGAAACCCAGACGAAACAACACTTAGGAGTACCGAGACCTAGACGAGACACGAGACTTTACATAAGTTGTCTTAGTTAAGCCAGGTTGTGGAGTCAGAGTCGGAAGTTGGAGTGGCATGTTTTTGGTTGAAGTCGGAAACGAAGAACTTTTTTTAAATACGCTCAAACCGAAGTCGCTTATTTATGTGTTGAAATTGATGAGGAATTCGTATTTGTCTTTGGCCGCTCCGACTCCAATTTTTGGTAAAATGCTGAAAGCTCTAGTCATATTTATCATCTAAATAATACGTCTAAATAAATTCAAAAACTGGCAAGCAAGTAAAAATACGGCTTGTTGTTGGAAAGGTCATCTTTTGAACTTTAATTTAAAGTGCAAACTAAAAATAATTTTGGCTTTATATTTACGGCCAAATTTGGCTTTTTATTTGCAAAATTAAGATTAAGTTTTGGTTTGAGTATTGCTTTGAAAAATTCAATCAAAAATAAAAAATGTTTTTATAAAATAATGCGTCGAAATGTGCTTCATTGTTTATCGCTTTGAGAGTCAAGTGACCTTCAAATAAACAGAAAGTTTTTATTCCAATTTTATTCGAATTTATCCCTATCTAAAATGTCGGGATTCTTTAAGAAGTGTGGTCACTTTCTGAAGCTACCGCTTGTCATTCCCAATACATTCTCAATACTTATGATATTGCACTAACTTAACAGAAAAAAAGTGCTTTGGTCAGCAATTTGGTGTAACCAGAATAAGAATAAAAAACTTTCAATCTTAATCTACTCTTAATTGCAGGCAAGAAAAGGCATTATAAAATGCTTATTTTGCAACAGTAATTACGATTGCTAAAAGCGATTTTTAATGTCATACTTTTAAAAATTCTAAGGGGTCTCGCTCCTTTCCGGAAAAAAATTTTCCGACTCCGACTCCAGCTTTTTAAAATTTTACAATTCGAACTTCAACTTTGAACATCTGAATAAACGACTCCAACTTCATTCTAAATCGTGCAACTCTAGCGATTTCGATTTCACAAACTTGAAAGCTTAATTGTCAAGTGGTTGAACCGCATTAAGGCGCCGTGATCTCGGCTCAAAAACTACTCGCGCCATTCCATTAGGTTCTTAAGAAATACACTTCTACGGCACTTTCTCCTGCTTGGCGGTCTTGGCAAGCAGTTCTAAATTTTAGTTATATCTCTATAAAACTAAAATGCTCAAATAAAAAATTTCAACCCAACAGTAATGTATTGGCATCTCCGGAAGCAGGTCATGGTAATTGCTTGCCCTAGTACTGTCCGCAGAGAGAGAGAGAGAGAGAGAGAGAGACAGAGAGAGAGATAAAATGTAAAAATGCTAAATAATTTTGGGCAAATCAAAGCTTCAAAAGCAATAAGAACTCCGATTTTTAACTCCACCAAACCTAAACAACCGACTTCTACTCGCGACTTCGACTCTATCAAATCTAAAAAAAACTACTCCGATTCCGCTCTAAGACATGCGATTCCGGGGACTCCGACTCCACAACCCTGCTTATAACTGTACTATTGAATCGAAGTTTCCATAGCCGCATATTTTAGTGTGGAGTTGTTACATGTGCTGAAGTTGGAGTCGTATTATTAGATCTCGTGGAGTCGGAATCCGAAAACTTTGAATTGTTGGAGTTGAAAACACTTTCTGCGACTCCGCAAATGTCGTTTCACCAACAAGTGCAAGAAATACATGAACTCCTTTCCACATCGAAGATCTTCAACATAAATCACAAAAAAATTTTCCAAGTTAAAATATTGCCGGTGCTAGGAATACCAGTTAAACGATAGAGTTTTTGTAATGTCAAGTGGAGTGATTACATTGCTTCAACGAGCAAATTAAAAAAGGCTTTATTGCTGCTGAATTCACCTGATGTGGAAGCAATTTACCAGAATTTTTTCAACGCCATTAGAAAGCAGTTCTACGTGCTATTGCCCATGCTGGAGTTACTTTTAATTCCTAATTACGTGACTTTTTTTTTTACTTGCGTTCATTCAAAATTTCCAAAATCTGAAGAGGAGCGCTTGTAGTCGTAATTTCAAAACAGATAAAGCCTGAAGAGAACTCTAAGAGCCATCACCTAATATCTCTGTTCTCTGTCTTTTAAACGATTTTTGAGAGACTTAACTAGGGCGGCGTTGATCAAAACCAATAATTCAACCGATTTTGACGCGAAAAGTCAATCGTAGATCAATTTTGTTTCGTTACTTAATACAGAAGATATCGAGGATCCTTTTGAAGCTAAGAAGGACGGGGTCGTAATCCTCGTTCTGACAGCTGTTTTTGACTGCCTGGCATATGACTTTACCTGCAAGCTTCTGACTTCTTTGAGATAAGCACATGGTTAGAAATGATCATGGAACTTGGAAAAAAGCAAAATTTTACCCTTGCTATTGATAGCAAACAAAGCAAGCTTCATTGTCTAAGAAACAGTGTTCCTTAAAGATCGGTTTTGTTCATTTTCTTTTTAACCTCTATACATACTATTTCGCTTCCAAAATTTTCAAAAAGCTCGTCTATGCTGACTATCTTGCATTGTTGCACTTTTCTCAAAATTCGAAGAACTTTAAGTCAAGACATATTCACTCTTTCACACTTTCTCCAAGCTTGAAGGATGAAACTAAGTTACTCATAGAAGGTGACGGGAGCTTTTCATTTAATCAAGCGAAAAGCCAAACCTGAGTTAAAAGTTTACAATACAAGGTGTTCATAAATTATCGTTACAATTTTCAAAGTTTGTCAAAATTTTATTTTTTGAGATATTTTCATTTGATTTTTTTTATAGTGAAGGAAAATGCTTCAAGTTTTTTCTTTCTTAACAGGTACTTGTGGAAATAATTAAGTTTAAAATTACAATTTATTTATTGATTAAGCAGAATATTTTTGAATTTAATAGCGAAAGTAGAGTTTATGAAAATGAGCACTCCGCAGGAAAAAGCCCAATGTGTTTCCTGGTTTATAGAGACAAAGTCAGACATCAGACTAAAGTTTCGCTGCGCTGTTCGATGCCAACTGAAAAAATCACTTACGTTTTGTCACCACCTTGTGGCATTGCGCAAAAAATATTTTTCCGGATCAGGTCTTTGCCTTATATTCGGTCTACTCGACAGCTGTGTATCTTGCAGCGCACATACTCGCCTCATAAATAGTGCCTTGAATGACACCTTAAATATTTGGATGCCTGCGACCCACTCCAACATACCACTTACCATTTCTTTCAGGCATCAAGTCAGCTAAACTTTGCCAACTAAAAATAGAATTTTCCTTGTCTCACAGTGAAACTCCGGATTCCATCTACAGCAAGCAATTCACCTGACTTGCTTTCGGAGATACCACGATTTTACTATCGGATTGAAATTTTTTATCATTTTTTTAAGACTTGTGGGCTTCAACTTGATGCATTACTGCACTGGTAGAACGGTATTGTACATCACTCACTTCTATGACCAGAAGCTAGAAATATATCGAGTTGTGGACAGACAGCACAAGATACCAAATTTTTTTTAAAAATATGAAATGCGAGACGTTTAAATATTGATAAAACAGGCCTATAATTTCTCAAGCACTTTATTCGGTGTCCAAGCTTCTGGATTGCCATGCATAAAAATTCCCATGGTTTAATTATAGTGTGACCTATGGCAAATTTAAAGAGGGCCATGACGTCCGAATGGTTAAAAAAACATACAAACAACCTATTTTTACCAAATATGGCAACATGTTTACAACATCTATGAGTTTTGGTCACATCGTTGCAATATCTCGAGTTGGATTCGAGCCGCAAAGATCCGAGATTAAGATCAAGACTAGGCGTTGGGGTCACGAGACCGAGCGAGACCGAGACTTCGAAAAACATGTCTTGAGGTATCCAACTCTGCATCTGAAAGGCGTAATTTGTATTTTGGCTCTTTTATTTGTATTGAAATTATTTACAAATTCTAATTAGCATTAATTTTTAGCAGTGGTTCCTAAGCTTTTTTTGGCCATACCTTCTTCAGATGATTCAGTGGGACACCGTGACCCAAAACAAAGGCAGCGTCAAGCTTTTGCACCATTCCAGTAAAATATTGTTTTGTTTTCAAAAACAAAAAGGTCTCGATTATAAATTAAATATGAAAAAATAGATTTTTTTTTTTAAATGAGATGACTAAACAAAACAGAAAAATGTTCAATTTAAACAAAAAAAATCAATTCTCATGTCGGATAATAGCTTGAAAGGTGGAAAAGAAGAGCATGTTATAAATACAGGGTGTCTCAAAAAAATGTACTCACTCTTAGAATGACCAGAAAACCTTTATTTATGAACATAGAGTGAAAAGAAATAGATTCAAATACATGAGACAAATGTAATTTAAGAATCATGTTCGCAAATGTTTAAATTGATGACCATTATTGTCCAGACAACACTGATAACGCGCACCTAGGGATTCGCAAACGTCGCAAAACATGTCATTAGGAATATCACGACATTGTCTTTCAATTTCCAATTTCAGTGCATCAATTGTCCTTGGTTTATTGCAATAAACCTTGTCTTTTAAGTATCCCCACAAAAAAAAGTCCATGGATGTTAGGTCTGGGGAACGCGAAGGGTATTCAGTGGGGCCCCTTCGTCCAATCCATGTGTCAGGAAACACTGCATCGAGGTAAGCTCGTACATCGAGATGGTAGTGGGGAGGTGCTCCATCTTGCTGAAAGTAAATATCGTGGTCATCACCAAACATCTCTTTAATTTGTGGACGAACAAATTCCTGAAGCAACTTGAGGTAGCTCTCACCATTGACAGTTTCGTTGAAAAAGAAAGGTCCTATGATGCCTAATGCGGTAGTAATGGCTTCAGTAATTCAAGATATTTTGCTAAAAAATTCAGGATATCTGCAACACAAAAAAAGAGTGAGCACATTTATAATAGTCATCAATTTGAACATTTGTCTGATGTATTTGAAGCTATTTTATTTCGCTCTATGTTCATAAATAAAGGTTTTCTGGTCATTCTAAGAGTGAGTACATTTTTTTGAGACACCCTGTATATTTAATTTAAACTGGTACCCCCTCCCCCTTAATTTTGAAATAATTTAAATTGTTACTTATTTCATTAATTGATATTACGATAATGACTTTATTTGTCTCAAATTTGTATTAAACTTGTGCAATTTAACTTTCAAAGCTTCAATTCAATGTTTTGAATATAATCTATTGTCCACAAAAAAATTCCAAATTTACTGATTGGTTTGTTTTACAACATAAAAGAAAATTTAACTCAGGGTAATCCAACTTCTGCACTCTTGTGGGCCACTTTTCAAAATTATTCGAGTTTGCGGGCCTCAGCCGGCTAAAAACACCTATTTTCGTTCCAAAATCATAGCGTTCTCCAAAAAAAAATATATATATATAAAAAAAAAGGTCTTCACTTGGATTCTCCGAAATTCCTATTTTTGTCGCAAAATCATAGCGTTCTCCAAAAAAAAAAAAAAAGGTCTTCACTTGAAATCGGTCTCAACCCTAGACTCTCTTCCATCAGCTCGCCATGCCTTGTTATACAAGGTTGTCGCTGCTTGTGATCGACAAGACTTGTGCAAAATTGTTCCGCGGTCCGCACAAATTCAAGTTGGACCACGCTGATTTAACTTCTTTGTTAGTTATCCTTCTGCTAAACTTAAAATAAAGCAAATAATCTTATTGATGGCCGTTTATGGGTATTTGGTTACAGTCTTTTAAGCCTGCAATTACATTTTTCTGCTAACAATTCTATCCTTTAAAACTGCTTTCAGCTTTTTATCTGGTTTTTAGCTCAATTTTGTAATCCCCGCATTTTTGAGAAGTCATTGAAAAGACGTTTTTGAGCTAAACATAATAATTTAAGAATTCCAGTAAATAGTTTATTTGGTAGAATAAATATATAGGCCTAGTACGAATAAATTGCGCAATTAATAAGTACGAATAAAAAAAGATAATATTAGTTTAAATTTTTTATGTAAAAAAATCTAGATAGGGTTAGCATTTACATTTAACTTTTTTTAATGAGATAGTAAATTATTATGCTACGAATTATAATATGAATTGCTATCCTTTGTTCGTGGTTCTAGAAACATATCCGCAATTTGCTGCCAAAATAACTATTCGCTACTTGCCGTCAAAATATTTTCAAAAATTTTTTGAAACGACCCAAATTTATGGTTGACATTGTTCAATTTTAGTAATGTACAAAGTGATGTTTTAGGTGCTGAGCTTAAAAAAATTTAATTTTATATACGTAAGATATTCTTCTTTGATTTACAAAGGAATTTGTTTTAGGTGTCCTTGCGTCGTTGCAAGCATGTCATTGATTTGCATCGCTACCCAAGCAAATGCAACGATAGAAGAGCCTGATAATAACATTTTTTTCGACCATGCCATTGAATCGTGGTTAAATGTTTTTCGAATAGAAAGTTAGAATTTTTGAACTTTTTCTTTACATTTAAATAAATTGTACACTGATAAATGTACCGTTAGAGCATTATATCAACTTAAGTTCTTGTTTTGGAATTTTGATTTTCTTCCAAATATCTTTTTTATTTTGTAAAAAAAATTAAATTCATTTTGTTCCTTTTAAGTCTACGTCAAATTTCATTCGATCGTCTTATGTTGAAAAAAGTTTCTATGCTAATTAAGCAATAATGGTCAAGTATATTAGGTAAAAAAACGGAAAGATAGAAAACTTATCATATAAAATCAATTTCACGTCAAAAATTTAACCTAAAAACATCTTCATCAAAAAACTAAAAAAAAAGGTTTTTGACTTTTCAAACAGATTCGAGTAAATATACTTTAACCATAAACCAACTCAAAAATCAAGATAAAAACTTATACAATACAGTATATAAACTCTGTAACAATAGGGACAAAAAAGTTATCTTTTGAAAACAATTAAATAAATAGTACAAATTTGATGAATGATGACAGTAAGCTTGCAATTTGCAAGATAAACAATGATCCTGAGTAAAAACCCTAAGCAAATCGGACGAATTCGAAGTGAAATTTCAAACGAATGCAATCTCACAAGCTCGGTTGATTTAAGTGTTTCTTAACCATGAGTCGCAATCAAAAATTACAGTAGGTTTTCATTCAATTTGGTTGGTTCACGGATCACAAATATTTACAAAACCTTTCAAAACAGGTATCAATTCGGTGCTTTTTAACTCTTTAAGTTTGCCCAGAAGAAAAAATTTATTTTCACAGCATATCGCAAGTTAAAAAGTTCAAACAACCTTTAAACAAGCCAAGAAAGGATTTCAAGTTATATTTATAAAATTCAAATAAAGAAATATTTTCAGTGTATTTTACAGAAATCGGCCGACTTGAAAAAAAACTGGTCTGCTTCTTTTTAATTGAAGTCAATTGGCAAAACGGTGATGAAAAGTTCTATTTTTAATTTAAATGTAGAGAAATTAAAAGCTGCTTCAATGTAAAGATTACTTTGTTTTTTACGACTGCAGGCTACTTTTTAAAATTATAACAACTGGGAGATATGTGGGGGTCTAAAACTGTCTAATCAAGCCATTAATAACTAAAAAACCAATTCGAATCTATAATCAAAAAGTCAGGTTTGACTGAAGGTTGAGGTTTTAGGGGCGTAAATCGATTCCTGGGTTTTTTTCAATTGGTCTATAAAATAAATTTTGATAGTCAAGATTTAAATGTTTAAACTTGTTCGGTCTGCCAAAGAAATACGTCACGGGCCACATGCGGGGACAGTTTCAACGACGCTAAATATTCAATTTGGTACCCTAATGCTTGACATAAACGTTTTTTTCTAGTATAAATCAGCTACAACGGAATTTTTTCAATTTCCAATTCAAATACATTTTGCAAAAAAGTAGTTTAACTGCCCTGTCTACAGCAAAAATTTTTTTTTACAATCAAAGACAAAACACAGCATTGGTAGCAGAACAGCGCAAAAAATTCAGAAATTATTTAAGCCGCTGGCTGTAATTGTGTTTTCGCTTCCTGATTAGATTTATAAACTTATTAAGAAAAACAAGTATAAAAATTAAGTGGAATTTTTTTGGATTTTTTACAATTTAAAAGTGGTAAAACGTGGCGAGCAAACTATTTATAAACTGTTCAGTGAATAATTCGCTGCTAAGCCGCTTTTTGGCTTTAATATGAAAAATAGGGCGTTGCTAGTCCAGAAATACGAAACGCTGTTTAAAATTGACAAGGCTTTTCTCCAAGCCTTGCTTTAACCTCGTCGTTGCACCCTTGCCAAAGACAATGTATCTACGTCCTTCTGTTTTGCGGTCTTAACGCAACAGGAAAAAGTTTTAAAACAATTTACTGAAAACCGTTTCTCATGTCAGAGGTCAAGGTACTGGAAGGTTCAATTAAAATGTTATGTTAACTTTTACAAGTTTTTAATGTGATCGTCCGGCTTTTCATATTGAGTATAGTTTGCTTCGGTTTTTGAATAATTTTAATTATTCAAAAACTATAATCAAATTATACTCAATAATGCTAAAAAATAATGCTAAAAAATACTCAATAATGCTAAAAAATAAAACTATAATGCTAAAAAATTACCGAATTTATTAGAATTACAAAAATACTAAACTTTTCCCGAAAATTTTCCGAAACCCAAAATTTGCAAAGCAGCTTTTGGGTTTCGGAAATCCCCAATAGTGAAGTACCGATAATCCATTAAAAAGCATGAAAATATATTCTAATAATATTGAGAAAATAGACTTAAGTTACAGAATTTTGAAAAACTTTTGTCATTCTAAAAAATTCATATTTATTTCCGTTGAAATTGCAAACAAAACATAAAAAAACTTATAAACCTAAACAGATATTTTTAGGGACTCTTTAAACTTCATTTTACGTTTTTTAAATTTCTTATTCAAAACAAATATTTTCTCACATTCATCAAATTTTTCTAATTTTTTTTATTAGTTTGCGCTTCAGGTAATTTATTTGCTTACAACAAGAAAAAGTTGTTGCTTTTTTTCTTTTGCTTAAAAATTTCTTATAAATACGTCGATAAAAATTTCAAATTTAAACATTAAGTAATAGCCCTACTAAAAAGAAAAAAACGATTTGCAATAGTAAATTCGAATTAAAAAAATACAATAAAAAAAGGATGATTAAATATTGCTTGTATTTGTTTATGATTTGCATTATTTGCGTCTTGACTTTCGCCGAAAAAGGTAAGACAATTTTGAGTATTTTTTTAGATTTTTGAGATGAAACAAAATACTTTTAATTTCAAAGTTTTCACAAGAAGAAAACCAAAAGGAAAAAAAATGTTAAAAAACTGGTGAACTCAAACAAACTTCTCAAAGTCGTTGATATAGATGCAATACTAAATTAATATTAATAAAGATAAATTAACCCAGTTATTTGGTACTACAGTCCGTAATTCTATTTTATAATCAAAAAGAAAAAAAAAATTTTAAAAGCATATGCCAAATGTTTTTTGCTAAAATTAAACAGAAACTTGATTTAAATTAATTTATTTATATTGTCCATTTGCATTGTTTTAAGTATCAATAATTTATTTTAAACTGTTTTGCTGATTACTTGGGCAGAAACAAGAAATGTTGGTTTTGAAGTCATCTCCCACTCAAACTTAGAAAATCAAGAAAGAGTTTATAAAGTACGTATAGCTTAGACTTTTTTTAACTCAAAATTTCATAATTAGCCAAAAGCAATTCTTTTATTTTTTTAAAAAAGATCCAAAAAAATCTCCAGAATAATACAATGTGTTAATTTTTTTAAGTTTCATTTGTAAACAGTTACACAAAAATTATCAAAAAAAGTAGTTTTATTAGTTTAAATCTATAAATTAAATATTTCCACAAAAAAACGTTGGTTGTATCCAGTAGCATATTTAGGAGGGAGCATTGTGCCATGCCCCTCACTTGGAGATCACAAATACGAGAAATCAGAGATACATTCATAGTGAAGACTTTTTTTAGAGATCACTGTGTTTTTGGGACGAAAAATTGACAAAACCAGGACAGATTCAAAGTGAAGACCTTTCTCTTTTAGCTACCACTTAAAAATTTTTTTCCTTGGTACACCATTGGTTGTATCCGCCGGGTTAACAATATCAACAGAGCTCTGTTTGAAAAAGAAAACAAATTTTAATAATTTATAGTCAATAATTTCAAGGCCTATGTCAACAAGAAATACTATAGAACAGGGCTGGCCAACCAGTCAAAGACCAAGACCACATTTCTTATTTTGTTATCGTAAAGAGCCACGTTATTCACATAAACACACAAGTTGTTCATGATGTTCTCTAAATAAAATGTTTTCATTTGGTATCAGTATTAAATTATTCCATTTTCGTGAAAAAATCATGGTGTTCTCTCAAAAAAAAGGTCTTCACTTGGAATCAGTCTCGGTTTTTCAATTACAATGTTCTAAAAATTCTAAATGCTCCCCATCCCTGCTATTTTCCCGCCATTTTGAGAACGAACTTGACACAAATTATTTAATCAAATAAATTAATGTTAATACACCCTAAAAAATACAAACAAAATATGAACATAAGAGCCGCGGTTTGACCAACCCTGCCATAAAATGTTAAACATCAAATTTACGATATAAATCAATACAAAAAGCAATTAGGTTAATGTGATTCGTAACCAAATTGGTTTTTACAGAATTTTGAAAAACGATCTTTGTATCCAATCCGTAGAAAAAGAAACGCAAGAAGAAGAATAGCTGCTAGAAAATGTTGCTATTTTTGTAAATTCTATAGCTGTCATTGGATTCCTTTCAAAAGATGTAAGTTAATTTACCCATAAGTTGTGGTCCTTTTTGCAAATTTTTAATTGAAACATTGTAAATTTATTAAATTTCCTCAATAACTAGCTCATGCTGCCAACAAATTATTCTTTGTTTTTCGTCGCATGGCTGTTTTGGCCAGTTTGTTGCCTTCTATTTTAAGTGGAATCACCAATGCAGATAAGCAGCCTGTCCCCATTGAGGAATAGCCGTTAAGTTCCTTTCGTAAGAGCACAAAAAAATTTACTTCTTCAGACTGAGTTATCATGACAGCGTTTTAAAGTTCCTGAAGCACTTTCCCCTCACTTCAGGTCACCTTCTCCCACCTATCTCTTTCTTACTTTGAACAAACTCTACATCTTCTTCCGTCATTATTACCACCAAATTTTAGTTACTCCCAGAGCGTTTTATCTTTGGATCTTCCAGTGGTATTTAAACTATTGCCTTGTACTCTGCTTCTCAATCTGTTTTGTCATCTACCTTTGTTCCTTGCTCTTACCAAATCCCCAAATCCTTTACCGAACCCAAACTCTCCTTAACTCTTTATCTGATTCAAAGATAGTCAATCGCAAGTAAATAATTGGCGATTCTTTTCTCCGCGTTAATGACTTAGCGGAAGCTCTTGTTATAACTGGCATCCTGTATGATTCCTCCACTATATCTTACCACTGTTTCTCTTACTTTTAAATTCCTCTTAGCGCTTATCCTTCTACATCAATTGGAAGCGCAAAATCTCATTTTTTCTATCATCAAATTCCTACTGTACCGTCTGACGAGCTTACTTTTTCTGGTTATGATCGATGTACCCTCTCTCGTTAACGCTGCAACGAGCACAACATCCTTCTCGCTTCATATCTCCGCAGGATCAATCAAGTCAAGAATTCTTCGTGTAGCTACTATGGTTCCGAATAAGGAATATCTTCCTTCTCATGTGTCACAACTTTATTCGGAAATCTTAAAATACTAGTTGAACTAGGTAACCCGAATACCTGCGCTAAAGCAAAGTTGTGTTTTTTTATTTTTATGCCAGCTTTAGAGATAGTTTGCCACGAGACTTTCTTAATACAGTTAGTTCTGGCTAAGCACGACTGAAAACTTTTCTCAATATATGCAAGAAACGAACTATATAACGAGTATATTATTCACAAAATCAACAAACTTGATTAACTCTTGCAAAACTTAACCCTCAAGCTTCAGCAATTTCAAAAAAATTTACAGGGCCAATAACTGCAAATAATTACTCAACAGTAAAGTTTTGGTAAAGCGGTTATTTTCTTTAAGCAGACAACAAATATAAAAAGCAGCCATAATGGATTCAGCATTCCTCATTTTTATTTAAACAAATATTTAAAAAAAAGTTATTTATAAAGAAGAACGTTTTCGGCTTACTTAAACCCTCATCAGGTTTCTACAATTTTAGCAATTTACGAAGCTCTACTCATAAAAAAGTTAAGTCCAAAATTACATATAAATAGACAAATGTACGCAAACAAAGTTTAGGGTCTTATTCTTCTTCTTCTTTCGGCCTTTCCCTTCAATCAGAAGTAGCCACAGCGTATCACCTTTCTCCAAGCGGTCCTATTTTAAACGTCCGTCTCCTTTGCACCAACTTCCCCATATCTTCTTTCACAACATCCAAAAATCTTCTCTTTAATCTCCCTCTTTTCCTCTTTCGCCGTAACTCCATTTCCATCATCTTTCTTCCCACATACTCTCGGTCTCTCCTAATGACATGTCCACACCACCTCATCCTGCCCTCCCTCATGTTCATTCCTAACCATTCTACCTTAACTGTACCCCTGATGTACTCGTTTCTAATCTTGTTTTTTCTCTTTACTCCCATAGCAAACCTCAACATTTTCGTCTCTGCAACTTCCATCTCTTCCACTTGTTTCTTAGAGTATTTTAGTATGGGAGCTTAGGGTATTTATTGAATATATTCTAATCGTAATATTTTTTTCTGCGACGTCATATTCCGGAATTTAATTTTTATCAATTAAGTCTTTCATTCGTTTTGATTTAAAATTGGCCTAGTTAGTCAAAAGTATAGCCTGTGTTTTGAAATATGCATTGTTTTTTTTTTTTTTATGTGTGTGTATAAATTTAAAATTAATAGATATTGCTAAAATTGTAGAAACCTGATGAGGGCTTAACCCTATTCTCCTCAAGCTTTTTCGAGCTGTTGACTCCTCAACGGCCGGGCTTCAGAAGCCCACCAATTTAACGATTTATAACTCCAAAACTACTTAAGCTATCTTTATGAAATTTTAGCAGAGTAAAGATCATTTATTTAACTTTTGTTAGAGCAAAAAAGTTTTTGAAAATTCATTTGATAATGTATGCAAAATCGCAATTTAGCAAGGTCACTACAATTTTTACATTTAGACACTCATTTAACTAGCGTGAAATGCGATTGTAACGGATTCGCTGTTGTAACAGTCATAAACTTAATTAAAAATTGGACGTAAAGAGTGACGTCAACGCGCACGACAACTATAAACAATGAAGAAGCTACGGGAAGCTTGCTTCATTGTTTTGGTCGAAGTATAGAATTTATTTTAGACTGGTTTCAATTACTGGTTCACATATTTGTCCACATGTTTCTTTAGTTACTAATAGTTATTGCTGCTTTTTTAAAAAAAGTATAAAATAATGAAAATAATTTTTTTTTACATAAAATAATTTAAAATAGGCTATATTTTAATATTTAACAGCATTAGAATATCGACTTACCAATGCTGTAAAACCAACAAACCTTTATCTTTTATATAATTATCATCGTTTGTATGCACTTGTTTTGTTTTTTCGCAATGTATTTCACCGTCACAAAAAGAGTTTTTTATTTATTGAAATAGAAGTACATCGTTGCATTACTTAAAAAAAATAAATTGAGAAAAACAATATTACTCTATATAATTGTGACTATTAATCGTGGAACATATCTCGGTATCGTTCAAAGCATGAAGTGCAAATTTGTAAGCAGTGCCGCAACCTGGGAGATTTTAATTAATAATTTCTTAGAAATAGTAATCTTATGAAACAGTGTGTTTATTCATGCTAGCACGTGAGAAATTTTCCGAATCTTTTGACAATAAAATTTAACAAAACCTTTGTTTGCTTTCTATAAAATTAAGGAAAAAAATCAATTTTATAATATATTTGTCCACAGTACAGCAAGAGGTTGGGAGTGGCAATTTGATGGGAACGGATCAGGATCGTATACGTTTCTTTTTGTCATATTTTATTAGAAAAACATTTTACGGCACTTTCCCTGCTTAAAAATCTTTGTTAGAAACTCTAAATTACAATTATATCAGTTAATAAAAATTAGAGTGCCCAATAAAAAAATTTTTGAACAACAATATTGTGGCATGTATGAAGATTCGAAATTCACATTTGTTTATTTTGTCACTAAACTATTACAAATATTCGCATAACATATAATTGAGATTAAATATAGGACAACGTGACTGGCAAATAACCGTAAGGTGTCTTGGTCAAGCAGTTACTTTTATTGCATAATTTAAAATAACAAAAAAATTAAAATAAAATAACCATTTGAAAACAAGTTGCAATAAGGCAAAAAAGTAATTAACAAATGAAAACCTAAAAGCAAAACTAGAAAATAAGCAAATCTGGATAACAAAGGTAAATTTGTTTTTTTATTTTGCAATATGAAAAGTTTCGGATGGAATACGGGATAAAATAACACATTTTGGTTCCAATATATTCAATTAAAAAGTGCGTTTTTTTGTTTTACACTTTGGAAGATTAGATTGATTACCTTCAAAAGATGCTAATCACCACAAGACCTCTCCAAGATAACTTGGAGAAGGAAACGTTAAGCTATGAAAGCCTTTTTTTAACTTTACATAAAACAGGGGAATTCTATGCCGAAATTGTTCTACTATTTAAAAGTATCCACTTCAAGTCAAGCAAATAAATAGGACTGGCCCCCATGGTTTATTTATTTACTGCAAATTGCTATTGTATTGCCTGGATTAAGTACTGTTAGTGATGCACCAAGCCACAACCGTTTTTTTTTTTATCTAAAACTGTCCAAATTTGTGCTCCTTATAATGCCTAATTTATATGACACTTCCATACAACTTTATCTCTGTTTTGTGCAATGACGCCGCATTTGCAATAAGAGAAAGTAAAGAGACCCTATTTGTCCATGCACAAATGAAAACACGCAACTTTGGTTCGCAGGCAGAATGGGCCAACTGGTCGCAACCAACTGGGCGCAATCCAGCTAGACGCAGCCGGCTGGTTAGTTAAACTGCGGCCAGTCGACTGAGGCCAGTTGTCCTAAACCCGTCCACAAGCATTTAATAACTCAAACTGTTCTGAAAACGCTATTTCGAACGAGGTAATAAAAGCATGGAGCCTAGTACACTCAAAGCGCTGGTAATAAAAGCATGGAGCCAGAATGTACTACCACAGTACTCTGTGTTCTATGTATGATTCATGTACTGGGCAGCAGGGTACCTAATTCGGCAAGATTGTTCAAGTCTTTGCAAATCAAGTGTAAACAAGCTTTTGTAAACAAGCTGACTGTTTTGCTTACTGTCGCCGTTAGAGTAAAACTTTTGTTGTGAACTAGCTTCATAATTATTTAAACCATGTTCTTATCCAGCAGAAAACTCAGTAACTTGCAGTTAAAATTAAGTTTGTATGAAATAACAGTGTCATATGCAGGTGTCAGATTGACAAAAAGCACTGGCATTTTTCTGAGAAAATCGTCAATGATTTCTATGATAACAGAACGACTTGATCCGCGGTTGACTTTTTGCGTTAAAATCATCAATTAGCTCGTTGCGAGCGTACGTAAACGTCTCAAATTTCTCCTACGGGACATAAAGTTGATAAATTTGCTAATAACTTTTTGGATCTCTACAGCCTTCTTTGTCTTTCAAATCGCGACTAGAAGCGCTCTTCCGTAGATTTTCCAAATTAGAATTGATGCAAGCAGGAAAAAGGAAAATGATTTAATTAAGATTTTGAAATAGCTCTGACATGGATAATAAGCTCTGTGCACATAAAACTGCGGCCCGGGGTTTTATTTGGTTTTACGTGGAAGAACCCTTGTAAACAGCCTAGGTCAGGCGTAAGTGAAAATTTAAGTTGATTTTATTCAGAGGTTTCGAATTAGTGGGTCATTTTAAAACTACAAAGACGTCAAAATATAATAGGACAATCATATTAGATCAAGAGTTATATCAAACTTTTTTAAAAATTACATTTTAAGTCCAAACATAAAATTTATTGCGAAAGGCAAATGAAGATCAAAAAATGGTCTTTACGTTTACATAAAAAGTTCTTTTCGAATTTCCAAAGTGGAGCTTTTTTAGGTTTTTATTTAATTTTTGCAATAAATTTATTAAACAGTTTGCAATAAGTAAGGACCATTTTTTTATACTTTGGCTTGAAAAGTTTTTGGGAGGAAAGAAGTCAGTTGTGTAAATCTAAGAGGTTAGAGCCCTAATGAATTTATACAACATGCACATAAAATTGGGGCCCGAAGCTTTATATAATTTTACGTGGAAAAATCTTTGTAAACAGCCCAGGTCATCCGTAACTAAGATATCAAAGTTGATTTTATTCAGAGGTTTTGAATTAGTGGGTGGTTTTAAAACTAAAAAGACGTCGGAAGATAATAGGATAATCATATTAGACCAAGAATCATTCCAAACTTTTTTTAAATGACTTATTAAGTTCAAGCATAAAATTTATGGCGAAAGGCAAATGAAGACCAAAAATGGTCTTTACGTTTACATAAAAAGTTATTTTTAAATTTCCAGAATGGAGCTTTTTTAGGTTTTTATTTAACTTTCGAAATAAATTTATCAAACAGTTTGCAATAAGTAAGAACACTTTTTTAAACTTTGGCTTGAAAATTTTTTGGGAGGAAAAAGTCATTTGTGTAAATCTCAGACTTTAGAACGGCGATGAATTTATACAAGTTGGAAACCTCTATTTTATTGAAATTCAATCGTATCAAATGTCTTGTTTTTATTTTATGCTTTCTGTTTGGAAAACCCACATCGAAAAGCTATAAACTTTTTTGCAAAACTTTTTTAAACAGATATACTTGTACATAAAAAATACGTCGGATTTTTCATTGTTAGGGCAATTTCAACATAAAAACGGCCTGTTACTTCAAATGCAACGTGAAATGCAATTGTAAAAAGTCAGGTGTTGTTTAATTATAAGAAGGCGTCAGCATATGAGCTAAAATGTGAACTAGTTAATTTAATTTTTTTCCGCAAATAAATAATAAAAAAAAAGTTTTATAAAAATGCTTATTGTAGAGATTGAATTTTGTCCGCTTGATTGGTATTCAAGCAGCCCAACAACAATTGTTTTATCCAAAATATTGTATAAGTGTAAAATGTTTCCAAGCAATCGCCAAAAGCTCAAAAAAAGAAAATTCGATTTACATGAAATAAGTTCTACATTGCCTAAGGCATATTGACGTCGGGAAACGACGTAATTCGCTTCGACACGCAAAGCCGATTATTGGTAAAATTCATGTCACTTAATAAAAGCGTGAAATTGAAATTCCACGCTCTGCTTGAGAAAACCAGCAAAAATTCACAAATTTGCTAAAAAACGTCTATTTTAACCATTAACCCTTGTTCGGGGGCACCTAAAAATAATACCATCTTATTCAGCATTTCTAATTAGGAAAAGTCAAGAAATTCCAGAATTTTATCTAAAAAGATGAAGTAATTACAAACGTTTTTGCAAGGGCCGGGCTTCAGAAGCCCGGCCGTTGAGGAAAATAGGGTTAAGTGAGCCGAGAACGTTCGTCTTTATAAATAATTTTTTTTAATGTTTGTTTAAATAAAAATGATGAATGCTAAATCCATTAGGCTGTTTTTATAATTGTTGTCTAATTACTCAACAATTTTACTGACTAACTTTAAGTAATTACTAATTAGCACCCTGCTGCCTAATATTTAACTTAATAGTTCGTTATTATTTTATTTTATATTAGAATTAACTTAATTAGAATTAACTTCCAAGGCCTCAACACTTGACCCTTAAACAACTAAACACTTAAATGACCCCTGCAGGCAACAATAACACAGAGCAATCTCTACATTTGAACTCGAAGATGCTTTAAGCTAGTAGATGATGCTAAAAAATACGTCTCATTGTCGCATTGTTGTCGTAAATGGCTTAAAAACTTCAATCAATTAATGTGCTTTGATTTAAAACAGTAAAACGACTCTTTATAATTACTTTTAAGAACAACTTTTAGACAAAATAAATTAAGTAGGAGGAGATGTACCGATTACATATCAATGGAGAATATGACGTCATAATTAAAAGCTTTCAAATTACTGCAAAAGGTTGAAAATTAACTATAAGTTTATAAATTTAAAATTAGAATTAATAAGTGTGACATCAAGCTAAAACTTACTGCCCTTGACTCTTTACGCCTGACCGTCTATGGCTATTTCCTCTCTATTTTGGACATTTGGACATGTTCGCAAAGAGTTTCCCGATTACTGATATTCCGCAGAGTTGATCCACAATCCATAATGTTTTTTGCTTTTGTTTCCGTTTTTTAGAAACACTTTTGTATTTTTAGTAAGAATTCGATGTATCATTTGTCACAGAAGAAGATTTTGTACAACGGATTTTTTTGGAAGACAAAGTTGCTAATTAATGAACTTGCCATCACCAAACTGCTTCAAATTCTTTCGCTATTCATCCTTTTGAAAAAGTTTTTACGTTTTTGCAGACAATGTTTTATGTGACTTTTATGTTTGTACATGGTTTAGGAATGTGCGCTTTTTTTATGATGGATTTAAATGTTCTTGCAACACTTGTTTTTTTATTTTCGATTGTAATTGTGCGAGAGAGTCTATACCCTGTCATTTTCTTTTGTAATGATTGCCAGGTTTCTTTTTACTTGCTTGTTTTCTATGGCAATTATTTGCAGGTGAAAAAGCTATTTTAAAATTTTGAAATATAGCAAAATCCTTTCGAAAATTAGTTGCAAGCATCATTTCAAATGCTGACGTTACGAGTGCCTCCTCAACTTATTGTCTCGCAAGAAAATAGAAATTTTTATAAAATTTATTAGTCTATTTCAGCATGTTGCTCCAAAGTTTATGGAGTTTTTGCTTTAATAAACAAGCTCAAACTTCATTTAATTTTATTTCATTGATTTATTCTTATGAATTCTAGAACAACGTCCGAAGTATTAAATTGGAGCGATCAACCAAACCTTCGTTTGGAAATAATAATTCCTAAATACTGCTGCTCACTTAAAAATTTTTATTCTATAATCACATAACTGAAATTTAGGGCTGATTACTAACACTTCCAAGCAGAGAAAGTGCCGCAAAGCGTCTTTCTCAAAGGCAAGCAGAGAAAGTGCCACAGAAGACAAGAATAGAGTTGTTGAATCGAGACCATGTCACGGTCCCCATTAAAACAACTTTGAATTTCAGTTTTACGTTATATACCCACTAAATTGCGCAGATAATTGAACTCTTACTGATTAAATAAATTGGGTTAATATTTTCAATATATTTTAACTTTATTGCTTTTATGACATTGTTTGTTATTTTGTTTCATAGTGTGTGTGACTCAAAAAGTTTTTCGAAACATTGCTCTAAATTTTTTAAATGGCTTACTGAGCTGAAGTTTGGTTAAAATGCTGTATATTGAAACAGCTCAATTCTATTTTATAGTTTATAATAGAGTAATTGCTTAAAAATTGCTTTCTGGAACAGCAAAATGTCAAACTCGCGACCAGCAGAAACTTTTGGTAAGGCCTGCAAAACTTTTTGAAGATTTTTTATTAAATGCTTTATTCGGAATTGAAATAACAATGATATTTAGAACTAGGGTTTATCTAAGAAACAACAAGGAGTTTAAGAACTAATTGGATGTTAGTTTTTTTATATTTTTATGTCTTTGGTATTTAATTTTAACAACAAATTTAAAGAATAAAGTTTATGCAGCTCCCTGCGGGGCCGAGATTTGTCACCAATTACAGCAGGGGTCGGCAACCTACGGCCCGCGGGCCGGATCCGGCCCGAGACATCTTATTGAAGTATTATAGAATACGGCCCACTGTGTCGTTTGCAATCTTAGATTTTGATGAATTTCAACAATCTATGCGGCAATAAAACTGTGATATATCATCCAAATATTTTGTCCCAGATAAAAAAGATGCGCATGACCGTGTCTAATGAGAATGTGTGCGTGCAGACAAAGAAAATGCTTTGAAAGAAAGCAATAAGTGTGTGACACGCGCATTAGTGAGAGTGAAAGCAATCCAATTGTCACATTTTAGAAAGCTTTTTAAAATTGTGGTTGTACATAACTAGCAATGTTTGCAGTTTCAGTTTTGAAGTGCAGGGTAATGCCAGTGTATTGGTAAAGTGCAATGCCAGTAGTTAAGAAATGTGTTAAGTCTCATACACACTATGCTATTTTTGTGTTGTTAAAAGTTAAAAGAATGACCAGCCTAAGTGTAATCTTATCTAAAAACTTTAGACAACTTAGGTTAGGATGTTAACAAAACGTAGAAACGTTGATGCCGAGTGCTGAGATTTTAGTGATGTGTGGACGGAGAAGTACTTTTTTACATTGCACTTCGGTATACCTACATTCGGCGATCACGCTTTAAGCGTGCAGTAATCACGCTCATGAAACATTATGACACAACAGACATCGTTTTTGTGTTTTTGCTATTTCATACGTGTTTGCATCGTGTTCTTTACTAACTAAAGTCCTGTACGATAGATAATACTAGTTAGTAAACATATATTTTTCTAATTCATTTTAGCAATCTTAAAATGTTATCAAAACGTAGAAAAGTTGATGTGGAGTGCAGAGTTTTTAATAAAGAATGGGAAAACAAGTACTTTTTTATGAACCATTTTGGAAAACCTACTTGTTTGATTTGCAATGCTTCAGTTGCTGTCAACAAAAAGTTCGATATAAAGCGTCATTATGACACAAAGCATTCAAATTTTTCCAAGTTTGTGGGTCAAGCAAGAAAAGACAAACTTGATCGACTCAAAGATAGTTTGAAACAGCAGAGTTCTGTATTCCAAAAACAAACGACTGATTCAAAAAATAATACTCTTACGAGCTATAGGGTAGCACAGATAATAGCCGAAGAAAAGAGAGCGTTTACCGACGGAGAATTCGCAAAAAAATGTATGATGGCTGTTGTTGAAAGCATATGTCCGGAGAAAAAAGAGTTATTTTTAAATGTCAGTCTTTCTGCAAGAATGTTACCCGGAGAATTGAAGAAATGTCAGAGAACTTGAAATCCAGTCAAGAAGATTACTTTGAAAAACTACAGTTCTTTTTCAATAGCTATAGATGAGAGCAACGACAGATACAGCTCAGCTGGCAGTATTTGTGCGTGGAATAAAAGAAAATTTTCATATTCTTGAAGAATTTGTGGAGCTGATTCCTATGAAAAATACTACTGCAGGAGCCGATTTTCTGACGGCATTACTTCAATGCCTTGCAGCCAAGAATCTAGATTTCTCCAGACTGGTGTCAATAACAACTGATGGTGCCCCGTCAATGGTAGGAAAAAATAAAAGGGTCGTGTCTTTACTTCAGAAACACATGGAAAGCAATGAAATTAATAACAATATTGTGAAATTACAGTGTCTTATTCACCAGGAAACATTGTGTGCAAAGGTGGCAAGCTTAAAAAACATCTTGGACGTAGTGTTGAAGACTGTAAACTTTATTTTGTCGCGTGGATTGAATCATCGTCAGTTTCGACAACTACTCTTAGAAGCAGAAAGTCAGTATGGTGACTTGCTGTACTTCTGCAATGTCCGCTGGCTTATTCGAGGTGATATGCTACAAAGAGTATACAGGTTGAGGGAAGAAATAGCAACCTTCCTTGAACAAAAAAACATTAATGCTGCAGAATTTCGCAATCAAAAATGGGTTTGCAATTTAGCATTTCTGGTCGATGTAACGTCTCATTTGAACAAGTTGAATCTGCAGCTTCAAGGAAAGCAGCAGTTGATACACGAAATGTGGAGTTATATACGCGCATTCACAACAAAACTACGACTGTGGGAAGGTCAGTTGGAAAGTGGAAATTATGCTCACTTTCCTACATTACAAGAGAACAAGCCTACGAGCAGTACTCCATTTGTTTCTGTGATTCAACATTTAAGAACTGAATTTTTGTCCCGCTTTGGTGACATTCGTTCTCTAGAAAATGATATCAAATTGTGCAGTACTCCCTTTGATGTACAGGTGGACATGGTACAAGAGAAATATCAAATGGAACTAGTTGAGTTGCAGTGCAGCGACGAGTTAAAATCAAAATTCTACGCCGAGGGTGTATTATTGGTTGATTTTTATAAAAAATATCTAGAATGCAAACAATACCCCAACTTGATCAATCATGCCAAAAAGATGGCATCAATGTTTGGCAGCACTTATGTGTGTGAACAGCTGTTTTCGTCTATGAAAGTCACCAAGAGCAAGTTGAGAACACAACTTAATGATGGGCACTTGCAAGATATTATTCTTCTTGTCACTTCCAATTTAACCCCGGATCTTCATAAACTTTCAAGCCAAAAACAACATCAAATATCTCATTAATGTTGTGACAATAACCATAATAGTAAATGTTTTTTGTATTTTTTTTCAAGAGCTGTCAAAATCAAAAGTTATTTTAATGAGCTTTCATAATAATAAAATGTATAAAAATCACACTTTTTACAACAAATTATTAGCGGAAATTTATTACGGCCCGCCGAGATCTTGTTGAGTTTTGTTTTGGCCCGCGACTAGGAAAAGGTTGCCGACCTCTGAATTACAGCGAAGATTTTTTTCACTTTGATTTTAACGTAAAACTGTTTAAAAAAGGTAAACATGTGGCGCACATTTTAAACTTACAAAGAAAAATTTTAAGATTTTACATTGAAAGCCAAGTGAAGACCAGAAAACGTCATCACATTTTTTCCCAATCGGGTTGCGACACGGCAGAAATTTTTAGGGTAAAATTTCAACGATGTGACCCTCAAACGTTCACGAGTTTGACATGCCTGTCCAAGAAAACCATTTTTTAGAGCACCACCACCAATCCAATAGCTGAGAAAGACTGAATAGTCATGCCTGTAAAATATTGTGCAAGTTTTTTCGTCTTTTACCTAAGTTTGAAACTTGGTTTAATTTCTTGTCTCACATTTTCATTTTATCGCGCGCCTCTTTACTGAAACTTTTCCTGAAGCGTCTTTAACCATATAATTAGCGTTGTTTTGTTTGGCCGAGCTAATTATTTGTTAGTTTTACTTGTTCAAACACGTAGATTCTTGTCTGGTGCATGTTGATTCGGTTTTAGTGTAAAGGTAGTAACTGGGTGCTTGTCTCGAAAATTAGCCAGGTTAAAGTTGTATAGAATACGTTTGTTATTATGTTAAAGATTTTTTTGTTTGTTAGAAACCGTATAGTTGCCGCGCACATGACCTCCGTGAAACTGTGCCTTGTTTCACTTTTTCTACAAGCACCTAATAAAGTTTAATGTCGTCTAGTGGCAGTTTGAGAACTGCTGCAAGCACCAGAAAGGTTTGCCAGATTATGAGAAATGCGTTTTATCATTTTTTCGCTGTGAGATAGGCCGCAGCTTCATAAGCCGCCCACCAACGGATACAACGTCAACAATATTAAAATAGCCCATTATTATAATTTTTTAATAAATATTTATGTCCAAGTAGATTTTGCCAAGTAATCGCGTTTTCAAAAAAATTTTAGAAGACCAAAAAAATTCTTCACTAATAAAATTCAGCGGCGGTGTTTCATTTACTTGGCTCGCAAATATTTTTAAGTCAAAATCACCTTTTTGCTTAAAAAAGTTGGACGTCCTTGCTGTAATGAAAGCAGAAAATTAAAATTTTTGTTTTTAAATTAATTTTTTTGGCGTTCTTTAAATCAAAAAGTCGTTCAAGCCCTTTCGAGTATGGTTAGTGTTAAACACTCTTGACTTGTATTTTTAAACCTGCATTTGAGCTACTTGACAAAGTAAATTTATCAAAATAAATTCGCTTGGCTGCACAGAAACACCTGCGTCGCTTCTCTGACAACATACTGACAAAGACTTAATGCGTTCGCTGAGTCGAATTGAGCAAAATTTTGGAAAATAGTCAGAAATCTAAATCGCTAATAAGAATATTACGTGATCTAGTAATAACATTTAGACTAGCTTAGGTAAGATTAGATTTGTTTCAACATTTAATTAAATAAAATTTGAAAAGTGAACAAAAATTTTTATTAGTTTAAAAAATAGTTTAAAAACAAAGAATTTTTGTCAAGTAGAAAAGAGATAATACTATTACTATCAATTTTAGCGGATCTGTTTACAGCTTTCAACTTATTTTTAGATGAATGTTCCTAAAAGCACATAACGAATTTCGTAAAAAGTCATTTTTTTTGAATTTTACTTTATCTTAATTTTTGCATAATCAGTGACAACTGTAAACCAAAAAATTTGTAATGACAAGTTTTGTCACGCCTGTTCGTTTTTATTAAAGACCTTATTTAGCTTTGTAAATATTACAAAAAAAATTACTTTCTTTTACAATCAAAAACTAATTAATCTGTAAAAGCTTATAATAGAACTGTATTAGGAAAAAATTTAAAGCAGAAACAAAAAAGGGTGGTGTGTATGGTGCCTAGAAATTATGCAATTGTAGCCCAAACGACCAGAGTCCACATTAATGCGCTTTGACATCAAGCTTACCATCTAAATTTTCGTGCTGTTTCATCCATTAAATTAAACTGTCTTTTTTTAAATTAAAAGTTAAAGAATAAATGCACTCAAATTGATATTTTTTTTTAGCACAAACTTTTGAGGTGTATTACTTCCCTTTTCTTCAGGCATAACGGTAGAGTTCCGTTCTTGAAAATTAATGAAATCTGTAGTGAATTTGGTCAGGCGTAGCGCGCAAATGTGCTTTTCACTATTTCCTTTCATTTTATAATATAAGGTTTTCCTTATGACTAGGCTACAATATTGATATTTTATGCTTTTATTAATGAGTTTTTTTACTTTTATTCTAATTTATTCAAACAAGATTTTATTAACCGAAGTCAATAAAAAATCTGAAGTGTTAATGAAAAACTGATTTGAATTAAACGTTTAACCACAAAACAAAAAAGAAATCAATCTTTTCTGGAAGTATACCGAAAGCAACTTTTTCGTGGTCATTGTATTGAGTGTAAAATAAAACA
Source organism: Diplosoma virens (assembly GCA_963680785.1). Lineage (NCBI taxonomy): Eukaryota > Metazoa > Chordata > Ascidiacea > Aplousobranchia > Didemnidae > Diplosoma > Diplosoma virens. The sequence continues at coordinate 21,062,796 of OY796897.1, read as the reverse complement.
AATCTACCGTAACTCTTTTCATGCTTGGTTGAAAAACTAAGTAAGCTATGTGTTTGTCCATGTCCGATAAATGTTTTGTTTGTGATAGGCAAAACTGTTGTAAAACTAGCGAAATATGTTGAATTAAGGCAACTTATTTTAATCAGAGATAAAGTTGTTGATTTTGCTAAAAGCTGCTTAAATTTGTTTGCTGTTGCGTAGATAAATTTATAGACTAAGACAGAATCAAGGGTGAGTTTGTGAATTGAAATTACGAATCAAGTGTTTCTGAGTTGCCCAGTTGTAAGCAAGCTTGTAAAATATTTATTCAATATAAAAACCAATTAGAAAGCTTTCTAATTTACCAAAACATTTAAAAAGAAGTATTGCTTAAAAATCTTAAAAATGATTTGCAGAATGCTCTTGTGCTGTGTTTTTGTGCGAAAAACTTTTGTAAGCGTAGTTTTTATTATATTTCCTAAGCAGTAAGTGGAATTAATTTTGAACCCTAATTTCGTCCAATCTTTTTAATTCAACCGCACAATAGAAATCACTATTTTACTCTTTCAACAAAGAAAACTTTCGGTATTTAATGAGAGATTTTGTCATTCAAATTTTCGTAATAATAACTCTTTAATAATAATGTAGCTTACACAGTTTTTGAATAAATTACCAAGAACTTTGACCCTTAGCTTGTTTGGAGGAGGATCAACCAAAATGAGAATGGATATATAGAAATCGACTTCTTCAAACTACAGTACGATGAAGTTTACTATTTGTGCAAATATCAAGCTGTTGAAACTAGTTAAAAATTATTGCAAAGCACTTTGGTATTATAAAATTTTTTGTATTTAAAATAAACTACTAGCAAGTCAAAAAAATGGATAAAATTCGACAATTTACAACTAAAGTTAACTTGCGATGTGGTAACTAGTGATAGCATTTCTCTTTGATATGCTAAATCTAGATTGCCCTGCCAACAAGGTCTAAATACAACGAGTTCCAAACAGCAGTCCTTCGAACAACATTTAACTTTCGTAATTTCGTACATTTAATCGGATTGCTTAGACAAGAGGTAGCAAACCTTTTTGTTATTGGAGGTCAAATTTTTAAATTTTTAACAAAGGAGGCCGCATAAATTGATATATCTAAGAAAAATAGCTTAATTACTTTGAATTTGTTTCGGTTTTCTTGATTCTCTTTGCCAAAAAGCAGCGATCTCTAAAAAAAAGATCTTCACTTTAAAGTAGACCTACTTTTTTTACTTTTCTGCGCCAAAACCGGTTGATCTCTGAAAAAGAGGTCATCGCTCTGAATTTGATAGAATTTCTTGATTTCCGTGCCCAAAATAAAGTGATCTCAAAACGAAAGGTTTTTTCTTATCAGCAGTAGTCATTGATATATAATTCTATTTTCTTCTGCTTTCATGGAGGCCGCACAAAAAACTCATAGAAGCCACAGATTCCCCGCCTCTGGTTTAGACCCATGCTTTGAAAAAGGTCTTTTTACTTAATAAATGACCTAATTCAAGGGCACAACCTTTGGCCTCACTAGCGGATTCTGTTTTTCAATTGGTTTCAAGCCGCCAGTTTAAGGGGCAGCGCATAATCTACTTTTTAGCAAATTTTAATAAAGTTGATTTTTTTATTATTGATAAATATATATTTTTTAATTGTGCAAAGTCGAAATTTTATTTTTTTAGACAATGCAGCGTAAATGACCTTTTTTGAGCCAATACAAAAAGATAATGACGTCACGACATGCATCATGTAGTTATCTCCTTCTATAGCCCAGGAGACACAAATTAGTACGGTACAAAGACAAAACAAATAACAACTACTTATCAGGGCTGGCATGCTGTCGTTGTTGTAACGGCAAAGTTCGGGAAGTTGCTTTGTTTTCAAAAATAAGTGAAAACTAAAAAAATTTAGAGCAATATGTCTGGGACGTGGTAGACTTTTCCACAAAAAGCTAAGAGCTAATACACTTAAGAATTAGAAATGTTTTCAACTGCAATGGCTCTTTCTTTTTGTTTTAAATGTTGAATTTAAATTAAAAGCATAAAATGACGTTTTTATGTTGGTGTATTATTTTTTGTTGACTTTTATTGACTCGCATAATTTCACTGTTCAACAATTTTGATAGTTTTTAAATCTAATCAAGGATTTTTGAGATCAAGGTTTATGTGTGAAGGCTATCTGTAAGTTATTTTTTTGCAGCCAAGCTTTAAAGAATATTTTGAGCGCAATTCAATTTTTCGATTCTATGCCAAAATTTTTTCAAAATTTGCAGATAGTTTTGCTTGCCCGATTCAAAAGGAAAAATTTTTTATAGAAAACCATTGACCTCATTCGCGCTGGCTTACGCTGTCATTCTTTTGTTCTTTGTCACGTTTTTTTGTGGTTAGCTTCACATCAGACTGCTTCATCTGTGTTGCTTAAAATTTCCTGCAAATTAATCTCCTTTTAAAGTCCTTTTTAAGGCAATCACTGTGAAAAACTCTGTTTTGACAAATTTATATAGTAAAACGTGTGTTGCCGCCCGCGTGCAATCATTTAAATTGGGCTTGCGGCTTGTGATCACACACGGCCCATGATTGCAATAAAGCATGTCTCCGGTATAAAACTCAAATAAAACTTTGTTTTGCAATAAAAATTCGGACATAATCCTTTTTAATTCAAATCAGAACAATAAAATATTTTACCTTGAATTGTTTTTTCAGTTTTTTTCAACTTTTCGACACAACTAAATAGAATAATTTTGCAAGCATTGTATATGTGTGTATTCGTGCACCTATGTTAATTTTACTTCAAAATAGACGCTGGTTGATATGAACTAAAGTTTTTAAAGAAGATTCAAAAAATCGTAAAGCAAAAAATCGATTAAAGTTATCATTGAATTAGCTCTTTTTGACAGAGCAAAGAGAATGGTAAAGAACAAAATAAAGTAGCGTCGATATACAGTATCTAAGTCACAATAAAAACGACACTGAACAGGTTAATAAAGATCATCGGTCAGAAACAAAGAAAAGTTGTTTTTTTTTTTTATTTAATTCAATTAGTTTCAGTAAAAACTATTAAGTACAATTCATTTTGTTTTTTAATTTTATTAGAACCCTCCTTTTTTCAAATCATTATTAATAAAAAAAGCTTTTTTTTGGGGGGATCTTCTAGTGTCTGCTAACACTTTTTAACAAATCTGCTAGATGACATAATCGAGGTCATGAAAAAGCATTTTACTGCTTTCGACGGTTTAGTTATGGTTTGATAATGGTTTTTCATTTTATTTATATTAATTTTTAGTTTTAGTTATGATTATTTTTACTTAAATCGCACCTGCAACCGTTTCGATAAAGGTAATGTTTTTTGTTATTACTCAAAAGGGACTAATTTAGTCCTCTTCAATCGGGGCTCCTTGAAACACTCACTAGTTTTTTTTAACTTTTAGTATTCCCCAATTGATCTTATTAGACTTATAAAACAATTGTTTCGCCAATTTTTTTAATTTAGCGGAAGGCTTCCGTGATATAAAAATATTCGAAACTGTAAGACAAGCTTGAAAAGAGCTTGACAAAACTTAAGTGCTGCTATGAAAGCAGAGACTGTTTACTTTTGCTTAAAAATAGACACCACTGGTCTTTCTTTTCTTTTTTTTAAATTATTTAACAAGATTATGTGGCATATATTTTTACATCTTTTATTCAACTTTTCTATTAATTAAAGCTCAAAAATTGTAATAAAGCGGTGCTTTCGATATATATAATTTTTTTAATGCTTATTAAATTTTTTTTTAATTAAACAGTTTAACACAAACAGTAGCAATGTTATTTCAGCCTTTTATAATCATTATCTTAGACTCATTAAACTAACATAATTTTAATCATAAAAAAAAATTGTTTTTTATTACTCTTTATAGAATTTTTAGAACCTGAACATCTACGGCTTTATTTCAAATTGCAATGGCAGTTGTAACGTAAAGTTTTAATTTGAAAAATTTTTTTTGGGCTAACGATATTCGATATGTGTATAATAGATTTTTCTCGTAATATTTTCACCAGAAGAAATTACTTGTCTTTCCGCAATAGCTTTGAAATTTTTAAAAGTATAGTTAACTTAGAAAAGAAAATTTTTGTAGAATCAGAAAAATATGACATAGAAGAAAACGGAAGCAGGAAAGCTGCCGTAAAGCGGGAAATTTGACTTTATAAAACCCATTATAAACATTTGAATAATAAAGCTTATGAAAATTTAGAAATAACTCAAACGATGCTGTTGGCAATGATATAATCAAGTTTCAGGGTTATTCTTCGATATAGATCGACAATTTGACCCAAATGTATCTTGTAATGGAACATCTATGTCAGGAGTTCTCAAAACCCCCAAAGGGACCACAGGGCTTTTACCGGGAGGCCACGAAAATAATCCTCATTTTGGACTTCAATTTATTTTTGAGACAAATTTGGCAAAGTCAGAAATGGTTTCAAAGTGATAACCTTTTTTTTGGTCTTTACTTGAATTTCTGGAGAAAATTTAAAAAATCAGTGGCAGTTTTCAAATGATGACCTTTTTTTGGGGGGAAAGGGGTATTTATTTGAATTTCGCGAGAAAATTGAAGAAATTAGAAACAGTTTCAAAGTGATGACTTTTTTTTGGTCTTCACTTGACCTTTGGAAAAATATTATAACCAGGGGGCCACGGATGTTTGAGAGTCTTTAAAAGGGGCCACAGACCAACAAAGTTAGAAAACCACTGGTCTATAAAAATGGTTCTCAAAATGGGGTTCGCAGTCCTTTAAAGGTGCTCAAAGTTATTTTCAAGAAATCGTGATACGATTTTAAAAAAAAAGTTTTTAGTCCTAGAATCGAGGCTAAGTAGGCCGTGTCGCATATTTGTTAGCAGCAGTTAATCTAGTGACAAAAGGCACACACAATTGTTCAGCTTCATTTCAACGCGTGAGCGGTGATGAAGCGAAGAATCAATATTTCTATTTAACTTTTTTATTAATTAAAGTTCAAAGAATTGTAATAAAGCGGTGCACTTTGAAAGACATTAGGTAACAAAGAATCGATACAGTTTTCAACTTAGAAGGTATTTCACGAGGTTGGTTCAATTGTGACATAATATACCTTTGTTACTCGATTTATTAAATTTTTTTTAGTGTTGTTTGCTTTAAGTTCTACAACAAATGTTTTCCTTGGCTTATCGAAACAGAAAAAATTTTAAAAATTCAAACGATTGCAGGTTAATAAAAAAATTTATAAAGGGATCGTTAGGCTAAATTTCAAAAAAAGTTAGGCTAAATTTCTAAAAAAATGTGGGAACCCCTGAATTGCGCAAACTAATCAAAAAACATATTCGTTTTACTTTTAATTTTAAAATTTTTTATTAATTTTTTTTAGTATCCTCATTACTTTTTAAAATTTTTTTACATAAAGTTGAATACTTATGTTTTAGATATCAAGTATAAAAATCGAATATTCATGTATCCAAGGTTTTCGATTTGAAGTTTTTGCATTCTTCCCAAAGGTGTGAGGAAATATTTTTGATTGATAAGAGGATATTAAGTGTTTGTCAAAAGAAAAATTAAAATAGTTTTGTTTTTTAGATTTTTGTTTTTTTGCCAAATAACTAGTGATTTAGTTTTTATACTATTGGAATTGAAGTGACATGAATCAACTGAAACGTTTCAATCAGTTTGATTAGCTCGATGTATATTATTGGACATTCAGAACAATTTGAAATCTAAATGCAAAGCTGCAAAAACTTCAATTTGGATTTGAACTCCAATTTGACAAATTTGATCTTTTTTGTCAGAATTGAACTCGAAAAATAGAAAATGAAGAACTCCAACTTGTATTTGAACTGCATAAAATTGTCACGTTCAAGTTTGTTGATGAAAATATTTTAAAATTAAAATAAAAACATTTGGATCATTTCCATAAAAACCAACCAATACAGATAATCGAAATTCAGGCAAAAATTTAATGTTAAAAAAGCCATTATCCGTTCTTTTTCTATTACAGTATTTTCTGAAGAATCCAGAACATAAGCAAGCCTATTTACAAATGCTACAAATCCAAATCCGAAAATCTGGAAAATTTAAATTCGGACAAAATTACCTAACTCGAATTCGAAAAATTAAGGATAAACAACTTAAGCTTAAAATTGCTAATGAATTTCAAAATCGAACTTGAACTTTTAGTTGAATAAAAATCAATCAAATTCGCAGTCCTAAAAATTATTAATTTTAATTTTAGAACCAACTAGTTTTGCTACAAATCAAGAAATACAGGCTAGTTTTTTTTTATTATTCTATTTACTGTTTTTTCCTGTAAATAAACTGTAAATAGCCTACTCTTTAATTAGATCGTTTATGGGATCACGAGGTATTGTAAATACCAAACTATGCACATCTTGCTCTTTTGTGCAACTTTTTACTGTAGTTAATTTAACAAGTCTTTATCAACATGGAGACTATGCACTCAAATATTGTTGACAATGAGACAACTCAATAATTGACAATGTTTTACATCATTATTGGATTCTACAAGCAACTTTTTTTCAAGTAAAACATTTTAACATTAACCCTATAAAACAAATTATCATAAGCGTGCGCGGTGGAAATCTTTTTGTCTTTGCTTTAACGATGTAAAACTTTCGTTTTGCTAGAAAAAAAACACAGTTGATAGAACAGACTACTTTGGTGAAGTAATAGCAGTGCAACCGACAAATAATTACTATGGTTAATATTTAAATTTGAAATTGTGGTAGCCTATAACATCTTACTTCGCTGATTTGATTTAAAGTACTTTAGAACAGTGTTCTTCAAACTTTTTTCATCGAGACCCATTTTGCACAGCCAAACTTTTTCGCGACCCCTAAAAAAAGGTCTTCACCCAAAATCGATTTCTGATTCTGCTATTTTTCCCCCGACATCAAGGTGTTCTCTAAAAAAAAAAAAACGTCTTCACCTAGAATCGATCTCTCATTCCGCTATTTTTGCCCAAAAATCAAGATGTTCTCTAAACCAGCGGTTCCCAAACTGTGCGCCGCGAAAGTATGCGAAAGTTGTTGTACTTACTGCTTTTCTCACAATAATTGCAGTGTGAAGGTTATTAGCAGCAACTTCTCTTCAGAGAACGATTCCAATTGAGGACCTTTTTCAAACAGCCTGATTTTGGGAGGGAAATAGAGAAAAATAAGGAAATCGGATATAAAATCGAAGTGAAGACCTTTTTTTTTTAGAGAACACCCTGATTTTCGGAGAAAAAAAGATTGTTCAAAGAAGTAATGGAACTGAATACCTTTTTTTATTACGGCGTCGCGAGTATTTTTAAGTCTTCAAAGGGCGCCGTGAAAAAAAAAGTTTGGGAACCGCTGCTCTAAACAAAAAAAAAAGAAAAAAGGTTTTTCGCATTAATCTTGTATTTCGCTACTTTCTTCCAAAATCATCGTAATCTCTAAAAATCTAAAATTTAAAATCTCGCAACCCCCATTGAACCACTTTGCGACCCACCAGGGGGTCGCGACCCCCAGTTTAAAGAGCCCTGCTTTAGAACACCTTTCTTTTTCTTGTATTGTTGTATTAAAAAACTTAAGTACTGATTAAGTATGCAGTCTACCTAATCCTCACCCTAACTCTAACCCTAACCTACTAAATCAGATGGTAAACCGCATTGCATACTCAATCAGATGGTAGGTTTAGGTAAACTTTAGCAGTACCAAAATTTAGTAGCTATTGTACCTTACTATTTGTTTGGTTGGAAAAATATGTTGTAAAAATGCAAATTGCCATAACGAGATCAAAAGCATTGAAATTTATGGATTAAACCAGTATGCCTATTAAAGTGAACAGATTAACAATTATTTTGCTAATTTGTAAAATGATAAAGGTTAACCTAATGATGCTTTGTCATTGAATTTTTTTCGTAAATAAATTTTTAACATCTTTTGTTTTTTGTTGTACGAAATTTTATGCCATGTCAGTCTTATGTAAATTAATCTGCTCTTTATTTTCGTGATGCTTATATGTATAGTTCGACAGCACGAAATTTTTGATAAAAAATTTGCTGTAAAACAACAAAAATTTTTATTAAAATAAAAAAACTTTTTTTTGAAGATTCTTGATTTAATCGAGCAAAGTTGATACAAGTTTAAATTTTTTATTTTGAAAAGCAGCACATGTTTGTTTGATTTTTCATCGCGATCGCGAGTGTTGGCGTAATTGATATCGTTTTGGTTCAATTCCTATATTCGTCATGTTTTAATCTCCTTTATAAAAATATATTTCTCTGCTTTGTGGTCTTAGTAAAAGTTTTTAATTCTAGTCATATCTATTGATAACACAAAATTTTTTTTTGTCTGCTACATTGAAGCATCTTCGAAGTTTGACAGTAATAATTTGGCTGTTCTTTGTCATTAAATCATCTCTTTATTTCCTGAATGGCAGGACAGAATTGGAGGCGTTAAAACCAGAGCATTCACCAAGTGATTGATTTTGGAGACGCTATGATATTGTTGCCAAAGACAAAACAGAATGCGAAAGCAGAATTGAATCGAGACCGTGTCGATCACGTACGCTTCTATCTGCTTGGTTACGCTGCCACCAAGCGGCGCTCCTTTTTTGTGGTTTTATAATTGCCTTCTATTTTTACAGGTTGCAGAATAAATATTTGTGACGAAAATAATCAATCAATAAAATATTGCAAAAAGATGATTTAAAGGCAGAAAATGAAATTTTCTATTTTATCTGGTGATATGCTCTGTTGTGTTAAATATCAATTAACAAAATTGCTTCATCAATCAATCGTTTTTAAGTTTTCATATGTCCCCGGTTGAAATTAATAATTATAAGTTATTTCCTTTACATATTTCGATCAATTTTTTAAAATCTTTTGCTTTTGCATTCAAATACAGTATAGTGCAGAGGTAGAAAACCTTTTTGTTATTGGAGGCCACATTTTAAAATTTTTAACATAGGAGGCCGCACAAGTTAAAATACCTAAGAAAATTGTAAACTCTCACTTTGAATCCGTCTCGGTTTCTTAATTTTCGACGCCAAAAAGAGGTGGTCTCTAAAAAAAAGTCTTCATTTTGAATTTGTCCGGATTTCCATGAGTTTCGTCTCTAAATTAAAGTGTTCTCTAAAAAAAAAAGCAGCAGGTTTTATCACATGATTCTATTGACATGAAAGTCGAGGTTCCCATCTCTGGTATAGTGCGTCAACTTTACGACCTTCTTTTTTACATTTACTACATCTTTATTTTGAAATTTTAATTTAACTTTAATTCTACTGCACCGCTAAGTTTTTGTACTCAATCAAATATCTCTTCTTAAAGTTATCAATTAAATGATTTTTAACCGATACATATCTAGAGAGAGAGAATCTTTAATTAATTGAAGATTATCTATTCCACACTGTACTTAATTGCAGAATTTCTAATGCAGGATTAGAATTTGATTGTTGAACAAAAACTTCAATTGGTAGAATTCCACGAAAGCAAGGGAAACTGAAATTATATTTTGAAAATCAAAGCAATTTATAGCCTGAAATAATTTAAATTTACAAAAAAAAGGGTTGTTTGGGCAATATGATAGAGAAAGGAAAGTTGTTTTGGTGGCATCGCGATCGACAAGGTTTAGATTTAACTCTCACTTTTGTCGTGATGTTATGTTTTAAAAAAATGCTTTTTGAGTCATTTTTTTGCTTGATGGTTTAAACAAGTAGCTTAAACTTGCAGCCAAATAACCACAAAAAAATTTTTTTTTGGAAAACAAATAATAAAATTTGCATAGTTGTTCTTACTTTAAAATACCCCCGTCGTTGTTCTGCGAATCTGAAGGGTAAATAGTTAATAGGAAAATAATGGGAAAATATAACTTTTATTGCATTTATAATAAATCCCTCTTAAATACATATTTTTAATGTCATTTTTTATTAGTATCTTTCTATCTTTTTTCTTAACAAATTAAAGAATATTCCAAGTAATACTCAGTTAAACAATGTCTATTACAAGCACACTTATATAGGTAAAAAGTTATTCAAAGTATAAAAAATGTTTGCAAATACAAACCATGAAAACTTTTTTTGCTTCAAAATTAGATTTACATTTGTACTTAAGGATGACTTAGTCGGCAGCGTGGTCGAGTGGTTAGAGCGCCGTGATTGTGATCGACATATTCTCGGTTCAAAATCTGCTCGCGCCACTCTGTTGTGTCTTTGGGAAAGACACTTTACGTCAATTTTCTTGCTTGTCTTGGCGAGCAGTTCTAAATTTCAGTCATATCTCTAATCTCCAGAAGCAGGTCGAGTCAATAGCTTGCCCCATGTATTAGTGCCTCCGTCAATTTCCTGCAAATCAGCAAGATAAATATGGAGATAAAATAAAATGAAAATGAGTCTTTCTAGTTTTCCCGTGGCAGAGTACACTTGAAATAGCATTTGAAGGATTTAGCATTTTAAAGTATGTAAAAGGTTAGAAAAAACCAACGAACTAAGGCACTGGCAAAAACTACTTCATACGACTTTCAACGCAAGCAAAAGTGTGATTCGCTAGGAATTATTAACAATACTAATTCAAAAATTTTCGGTTATACTTTGGTTCTTTGATCCAGGGCATTATGACCAGAAGGATACCGGTTAACTTCTTGGTTTGAACAAATGTTTTCCAACTTAATGCAAAAATTCTGAGAGGTTCTGCAAGATGTCGCTGTGAACTTTATATTTGTTTTTTGTACCTTTTTTTGTTGTTATTTATTCTTCTCTTCTTCGTTTGGGGGAAATGGAGGGAAGCTGGATAATCCACTAAATGGCTTGACATGTTTTTATCAGCCAGGTCGCCAGGTTCTTGTCGACATCTGAGAGAGCACGGACTCCATTTGATGGTGATACGCGTAAATGGAGCAAGATGTTATTACGTGCTCAGGCGTCTACTCCTTTGTGCCATGGCCGCCGTAGAAGCCACACCCCATTTGTGTGTTTTTGAGCGAAATAGACCAAGGCCGGTTCGGAGGCGATTAAACCGGACCCATGTAGGTCTGGGAAAGCTAAACCCCGGTGGCGTTGAGCTAACCTCTTATAAATGTATGGAGTCAGTTCAGTTCAGTTCAGTTCAGTTCAGTTCAGTTCAGTTCAGTTCAGTTCAGTTCAGTTTTCTTTTATTTCTGCTCCGCCACATGAACATTTTAATAGATATATGGATTCTAGAGGCGTTTTCTTGCAACTCCGTGTTCTATTTATATTCCGCCCATTGTGCTATACTGGCGCCTGACTGGGCGCGGTCGTTCAGCAGTTCGAAGGCAGCAGGACAGATGGGTATCATGATTTAAGTTGCCGTAGCATTCCACGAAATGGAGACAGAGGTCTTTCATATAGAGGTGTTTTGGCTCCTGAGCGCGGCGAACTAGAGACAGTACGGCCCTCTGGCGGCAAAGCTCAGTTGGTTGGATGCCAACTAAGATATAAATATTATTTATTGGCGTGGGACGTGGGCATCCGGTCACTATGTGCAAGGCATCGTTAATGAGCTTGTCGATAAGGCGATTATGACACTGCAGCACTAAACAGGCGTTCAGTATTCAGCCGTGTAATGAACCAAACAAGGGTGGCTGTGCGAAGTATTGTGGCATACCCACCCCAGCTTGATCCAGCTAACACGATATGTTAACTTCTTGCGCAGTGATTTTAAGCGTTTTGCTATTTGTTTTATTGCAATAATACTTTGCGAATTTTGATAAAGCAACATCTAATTTATTAAAATTTTATTGTATTATGAAAAATACTTTTAAATTTCCTTTTTAAACTTTTATGTTTTTCTACAAGCTCTTTTATTAAATAATTTTAATTAAAAGAAAATAGGCATTTGTTAGCGGGTGAAGCATCTATTTTACTTAAAAATTTTTTCAAACCAAATTGCAAGCATTTTTTCTATTTGTTGAGTCAATCTTACCCAGACAGGTTCATAAGTTGCAAGATATAATTTTTTCTTTTTTGATTAAAGCATATAATCTTACAAAAAATATTCATTCATATTACTAAATAAAACCCAAAAATTGAATAAAAGAAACTTAAACCGGTCAGCTCAAGGCAAGTCGGTGTACTCTTTTTTTTAGTTGTCCCAAGTTTAACACCTGTAACGTAGTTCTATCCGTCAGGAAGATAAATAAATATGATGATGATAATGATGTTTTGTGTTTTTTTATATCAATTTTTTGTGTCAGCATCTTATGCTATAAAAAAAAATACAGTGCAGTTGTAGCTATATTGATCAAATGGTAAAAAAAAATTACCTTTTTGCCAATTTACATTTTTCAAAGTCTTCTCTCTCATTATTTTCATTAAAAGGTCAGTTGAAAAAAACAAACTTAATTAAAATAAGAAGTCAGAAAACTTTGTTATTTTCCGACAAATTTTTCTGTTGACCTGAGTTTTACAATGAATTTTTTTTATCTTCAATTAGTAAGATGCAAAAGTAAACGAGGGCACGTGGATGCGATTACTTCTGTTCTAAATTAGTAAAACCAGTTTGATTAGCCAAAAAATCAACAGTAGCAAAGCAGCTGTTTTTAGCTGTCGAAGCTCTTGTTGGCAAACATTTACAGTAAAATATGACAACGTTAAAGTTTAAGGAATAAAGATGTTTTTCAAAGAAAACAATGTTCCACCAGCGCAACTGCAAAAGACACCGCTAAGCCGCAAGGGCATACTGGCGGCGGTTCCGAAGATGTTTTTCATTAGTTTACTTTTGGCGCAAAACAAAGCTGCCATTCAAAGGTCTTTAAAAAGTTAATTGCGGCACTCCGAGCTTTTGCGATAATCCGCATAAAAACTCCCTGTTTTTCAACACAACAAATCTGTACATGTTGTTGCAACGTAAGTCCTGATGCATGCAAAAAGTTCCGATGAGCACGAGAGGAATATGATAATGGTTTCCTGGTAATTGGATTGAGATGTCGTCAGATCGTAACTAGGTCACAGGTGTGGATACAATTCGCTTTCCTCCAAACAGAAGCCTCGTAAATGGGACTCTGGCTTTCTACTGAATACTGTTTACTTCAAAACCAAACCAAGTGGATCAGTTCTACCATTTCCATGTTAATTTCAATTAAGATATTTTTTTAATGAAACGTGCTGCCATTTTTTTTGCTGTGGCAAGAATACAATTAATTTATGCCAGGGTCGCACAATCTGTGGCGGAATGGCTGTGGATAAAAATTTTTTCTGTCGTGCGCAAGTACATTGAAGAAATATTTTCTAGCAATTACAAAATTTTTATTATAACAATAACAAAAGTGCACAGTTATACATCGCTGTTTTAGAAAATTAATTAGATCAAAGGCGCTTTACAACAAAAGCAAATAAAAAACACAAAACAAAGTAATGAAATATTATAATATTAACTGACAAATGCAAGAGTGTAAAGATGGGTTTTTAGATAAAATATCGCCGTTTCTAAAGTAAACTGCGATCTGGCTTGAATGGCAAAGTTTGGGCCCACCTGATCTAGGAGATAAGTAACTGTCTTTCACGAACCGGTCGTATAAATGACTAACTATACAAGGGGGGGGGAGAAAAAGTTTTACCTTCATCTTTTGAACCAAATCTCCGTGATCCGTAGCAAAATATAGATATTTACGTAAGTTAAGACTTCTTTATTTGTTTAAAAAAACTACAAAAAATTCTAATCAGATTTAAACGGGGGAGCATTCAAAGAAAATGCGTAAATGCATTACTTTTAGCATTAAGAAATAAAAATTCAAAGAACACTTTGATTTTTCAATGGCGTAAAACAACTTGAAGAGTTTTATTTTAAAAGTTGTGTTGGCGCCAAAAGTTTTTGCAACACTGATTTTCTTGTTGAACGCAAGCAATAAAGGTTTAATTGTAGCAGGGATTATGCTAAGTTTTATATTAGGGCACGTGTAGAAAGTTTTGCTCCGAAGTGTGTCAGAAAAGTTCTAGCGCAGTGAAAACACACCAGCCAAACTATTGCGCAATGCCAAAAGATCAACTTACGCTGCTTGTTTTGGAATTTTGTTTGTTTGTTTTCGAATCACTTCTTCATAAAATGCGCAATTTACCAAAGCTTTTTTATTTGGCTTAGTTTAAACAAGTAGTCTACTGACTTGAAAGAAACAACAATACCACAAATGCACGTGCTATACCAACATCTTTTTAAAATATACGCCCATCTTTGCCTTCGACTCGACTGATTTGGAAAGCTGTTTTATAAACTTAATTATTGAAATTGATATTTTTCTAACTTTTGAAGCTAGCCACACCACTTATCCTATTTTTGTTCTAAGCCAGCAAAAAATATTGGAACCCAACGAAAAATATCTGCAGTAGGATGAATGATTTGGATGAAAGAGCTGAATGTAATGACATAAATTCATCCTATAATATTATTTGCTCAGGTTTTTCTAGTGATCGTTGAACCTATTTTGCTCGTTTACATTGCAGTAATTTTTCATTTTGTTTTTTAGTTTTTTTCTTGCTTTAGAAAAAATCTTAAAAATTAGAGTGGGTAAATTAGTAGAATGGGGGCAAGAAATTTATAGAGAGCGTTTGTTCAAAAAGTTGGTTTAGCTTGTTCACTTGTTGCATTGAACTCTCCATACAAAAATATTTGACAATTAAAATGTTAATTTGTGAAGTTCAAAATTTAAAAGTGAGGCGGTAATAAAAATTCCTTAACTAAACTGATTAGATGCAAAATATTATGTAAATTTATAATAGTATACTACTGTATATTGTAGACAATGAATCATTCGATTTAAAACTCTCCCATCAAAATAAAGAAACTTTTCTCAGATAAATAAAATGCCAATATCTTTATTCGGCTATCTATTCGGTTTAATCCCTTGTTTGCAATCTGGTTTCAGCAAAAAGGTACCATCTCTTCGTGGTTAAGTATAGATCTTAATAAACTGTTACACTCTCACGATTACGCGTTATATAAAAAGTAGAAATAAGAGAAAGATAGCCACACTTTGCTAAAGACAAGTATTAATTTTGTTTTAAATCGCCCAGTTACTGGTACACATTTTGTGTTTGAGGTCACCGACATCTAACTATTCATAGGACAATTTGCTGCATTTCAAAGCACAAGTTTTTCGATAAGCGTTTTCAAAAAGCACAGATTTTAGTAATTGACCGTTTACTTAAACCAACGTCGTCATCGTCAAAATAATTTTCTTGTTACAGCCTATACATTTAAAGAAGCATTTATGAATATTAAAGATCAAACGTCCACCTTCTAATCTATTCGCTATTTGAAGAATAACAAGATGATGTAATTTATGGTTTTCTTTAATAGAGCTAATCAAATTCTCTATTACTGATAAGATCTTCTCGTTTTTGACTCAGCAGCACTTGAGCCAAATTTGGTTTGGTCACATTCACATTAAGTTGGCGGCCTGTAACATTTTTTGCGTAATTACAAATTCATCTGGTTGAGAATTTCACCAAGACTCAATGCGACCAAATTGAACCGCTAAGCAAAAAGTAATTTTTCATGTGGGAAGAAAACACAATGCTAATCGCAACGAAAGATGCCGGAATAAAAAAAAGAAAAAAGGCCTAAAATGAGCTAAAAAACTGAGTCACAAAAATAAAGTTTGAACATCATTCAAAACCTCATATTTGTTACAAAGTCTAATAAAATTGAAACCAATGTTGCCAGCGCAAGTAAATGCGTATTTTATTTCGTGTTACGTAATAAGACAATAGGATATTAAACAACAAACACATTAAATATTCAAAATGCGATTGTTGATAACCGATACTTTCCCAGCGACGTCGTCTTTGCAAAGAAGAAAGAACTTTTGCTGTCACACATGCATTATAAGCATTTTGCATTTTATCAAATTTGCAATATTCCATTGTCGGTGTGATTTTTTAGATTAAATAAACGATATTTTCAGTGCTTGTTATTGTCGTGGTTTTCATTATTAGATATTATCAAAAAGTATCAGCGCTTAATAAAAAAATTTTAAAAATTAAAGTATGAAAATTCAATAAACAACAGACGTGAAGTGAAAACCAAGTACAAGTCAATTTGTTGACGTTGATAATGAATTATAAAAATATTAGACGCTTGTAATTTCAATAATGGTCCTAAAAAAAGTGATTCATATAATTATACTTCGCCTTCTCTTGAAGAATAAAAAATTTCATAATAGACTTTTTTAGCTTCTACTTTCCTTTTTTTAGGACATAGTTTTACATTTTATTCTTTGAAATTCGCGACTGTGAATAGTGTCAAATCTTACTCCCGAATACAGGAATTATTTCATTAGTAATACCTTCGGGCAAAATAAAATGTGTATCTTTGCCATCCTGCTGTGTTAGACAAAGATATAATTTTATTATATCGCTTATAAATGATCGAAGGGAAGTGAACCGGTGAAAGTAAAAAGATTGAACAAGTTATTTAAAAATTTATTTTTAAAATGTCACAATCTCATCCCATAGAGTTGACTCAACATTTCAAATGAAAAGCCGTTTTGCTGTAGGAGACAAATTCAGGAAGATAAACTTGTAATGTCCATGGGAATTTTGAAAGTTTAGTTTTAAAAAACAAAGTAAGTTTTTTTTATTTGAACTTTTGGCTAATTTGTTTTTTTTTTGTTTTTTTTGGTTTGAATCATGAACTTTGAACTTAAAAGATCGTTCGACAAAAAAAGTAAATCACATTGAAGCAGGAGCAAGTTTGACGCGTTTGCAAAGACGCAAAAAAGCTGATCGCGAAAAATCTTTCGAAAGTCGAAATCGTCAGCCAACAACAACATCGACTCATTAAATAGAATTGAATCGTCAGAAAGCAGAGCACGGAAACTATAAAGGTGACAAAAAAAGCGAGAAGGTAGTAATTTGGTGGCTAAAATCAACTTATTGTTTAGCAGCATGAAGCAGAAGAAAGGTTGCAAGTTAGTTTTTATAGGTTTCATAAGTAGTTTTTTTTTCAGAATGCAATGTTTGTTTATAAATTTTGATTTTGTTTGAATCAATTGAAAGCCTATTAATTCTTTAAAAAAACAGTTTATTAATTAAAAATAAATTTAATTTATAAAGTAAGGGCAAGTTAATAAAGCGTACATTAACAGCTTGTGCATTAACAAATCAGAACTTTAAAATGATTTTCAACCTGGAAAATTTTCTTGCTTTTATGCCCACGATTATATAACCTAATATTGTAGAACTAAGCAATTAACGTTAAAGATTCTGTCCCAATTGGTGTAACATACGCGGGTACTCAGTAACAGCAAGCACAAAAATTGGTTATCTTTCAAAATGTTGTTTGAAGGCTAGGGAAAAAAGGTTAGGAAATCTAAGAACCGATAATCGAAATAAAAAATGTTTCTATTTGTTCGACACAATTCTTTATCTTTGTATTCGATGATCAATTTTCTTACATGATTAAAATTACCTCGTTGTTTTCTAAAGTATAATGACTTAAAACTTATTTTTTGAAATCATAAAATAGCAACTTTTGATTGAGATATTTGCTTAAATTAAGAATTCGAGTTGTTATTTTTTACAGCAGATGAGTTTTTAATACTGCAATTAACTTTTTAGAATCGTAAAAGATTTACATAAACGTTGAATTTTGAAAAAACTTGCTATTATCAAACGCACCTAAAGCTGCTCGTTCTAAGTTAAAAAAAAAAGAATTTCATTAAAACAATGAACGATAACTTAAAAATTTCCCCTGGAAATCAGATGCACGATTTTGAATTTCTGTCAGAAAACCGTCGGATTTCCGAGGTCGGGCAAGATGTGCTGATTAGTAATGGCATCCCACCGCAAACTGCTCAGGAAATTAACTTAGATGCCAACAGGTTCTATCAAGAGGCCGATCGTGGCGAAAAGCATTTTTTCGGTTTTCCCCAAGGCGAAATCGAAAGCAGAAAAAATTTGACGACAAAGGAGACGCCGCTGTTGTACGGACCCGAGCAAAATAAAAAAATATTGCTGGACTTCGATTACAACGATCAAGCTTTTTGCGCTTCTAAAAGCAACAAAAAAGAAACAGACCAAATGAATCCAGGACCATCGAGAGCAGGATTAAATAATTCCTACTGCGCTTACCAGCCTCAACCGCAGCCGTCTCTTGTTTACAATTCAAGTAAGTGATAGTTGTATTTCTTTATTGTTAAATTTGTTATTTTTTTTATCTCTGTATTTATTCTCCTGATTCGCAGGAAAGGGACGGAGGCGCGCAATTACCCCGCCTTGCTTTGCGAGATACCCAGATATTGCTGTTCTGTAGAAACTTTTTATTTTGGTTTTTTAGTTTTTATAAAAACATAACTGAAATTTAGAGCTGCTTGCCAAGATTACCAAGCAGGAAAACGTGCGGTTAAGTGACTTTCCCAAGGAAACAACAGAATGGCGCGAGTAGGTTTTAAACTAAGACCATGTCGATCACAATCCCGGCGTTCTAACCACTCGACCACGCTGCCGACAATGCTTTTGGAATAAAGTTGAAGCGTTTTCTTCTTAGATTAAGTCGAAAAACTTATTTCTACCAAAACCTTCTAAAATAGATTGACTCGCTGGTTTTTAAAAAACAATCAAACTTTTGAGGGCTGATTTTCAAAGTTTCATTTTAATATTATTATTTTTTGACTTTTGTTTTCTGTTGTTTTGTTTAAGTAACATTAAAAATATAACTTAGATTATAATGTAAAAAATAAATTCAAACAATGTTCTCATTTAACCAAAATTTCTGGATTAACTTTTTCTGTGGTTAGGTGTTGGTCTTTGTTATCTTTTTCAATTATTTTCTTAGTTACAATTAATTAAATTGCAGTTTAAAAAATGATATATTTTGAAATAATTAAATACACCAGATATACAAATTGTTTTGTTCAAAAAGAAAACATAAAGTCCTATTACAACAATGCAACGATAATGATTTTTCTTTTTATCGATGAATGATGTAGTACCAGTTAACAAGATTCAGTTTCAAATTGCTTGATTTGTTTAAATTTCAAGTTTTGCAACTTTATCTTTCTTTTTATTTAACTCAATTTTTTTTAGCGGCTAATTGCAATATTGGAATAGTAGAAAACACACATACACGATTATTGATCGAAAATTTTAGGTTTACAAACTTAGCTGTTGTAGCTTAGCAAACTTGAAAAATAAAATAATGTTAGAAAATAAGTTTACGCAAAAATATTAACATACGTTGCATTAGAATTTTCGTAATTAAATTTATTTATCTAACCACAAATACCCGATATTTTCTTTACATGTAAAAAGCAAAATTTCAAGACTTTGTAAACATTTAAAAATTTTTGTCTATTTATCTAATCTATTTTTACTTTTCTTAAGTAGCTTTGTCAACTATGTTTTTTTCACGTTTAGATTGATCTTTAAGACTTTATTTTGTAGATTGTCAGTTGTTCGGACCGTCTAGTGATCGGGGACAGGAATTCAGCAGGCCAGGAATTATACAAATATCTCCTTCGCAACAGCCTCGAGTAGAAACAAATATCGATGATTTGTTCTCAGCCCACGGAAGTGCTTCCGGTGAATCAAGCGACAGTGGTTACGTCAACGGTAAAACAAGCGAAAGAGCGAGCGTCCGATCTGATTTGAGCGGAAGCCAGGAAAACCAAAATGGCGACGACAGCACGAGAGCAACGAGGACCAACTCATCGTGCAAAAGTAAAAAAACCAGAAAGCCGCGAACTGTTTACAACCAGGAGCAACAGAGACGTTTGAACAACGCTTTCCAGAAAAATCAATATCTCGCTTTGTCCGAACGGGCTGAGCTAGCGGATAAACTCGGCGTAACTCAAACACAGGTACGGTATCCCCCCATTTTGCTTTTTATTTTTTAACATACTTGCTAATTTCACAGCACGTAATCGAGAAAGTAGTTGTATGCAGAATTATACTTTTCCGAACATTTTTTTAAATTATAGTAATAAGAAATTTATGTTTATTAAATTGCGGATGACCCACCGTCCAGCGAAATATAAAAGGTAAATTTTGAAAATTATAATAACTTTCATTAACTGTACGCCTTCTTATTTAATTTTTTTTTTTGGTTTCTATCGCAAGTCTTTGAAGTTAAATTACAATCTTAAGAATATAATAAAAATCTATTAAGTATTATGAAAACTCATACATTTTTTAGCTTAAGCTTAAAGATAAACTTTAATTTCAAAATCCTCAAAATCTTTTCTGGATTTTAAGTAAAAATCTATCTGGTTATTTTGAGATTTTTATATAATTCTAGTGTCATCTATTTATTTCTTTAAAAAACAGCAAGAACATGTTGGTTGAATTATTCAAAATGGAGGTCGTTCTTTTGCACTAGCTTTCTGCGAATAACGTGAATCCAATTTTATTCGCAGTGTATATAGTGAAAAATTAAATGCCCTAATCAAAAACAAAATTACCATAAAATAGAAGAACAACATTGAAGACAATTGCAACAATTTTACTATTAAAACGATTGACTTAATATGAGCTCATTTTTATCCAATTAGCTATGTCACATTTGGCAAGCGTATCAGCAAATAGAGACCATTAGCATTTCGAACTTTAATCTAGTTTTAACTGCATTTTTATTATGAGGAAGCAAAATGGTTGTAGTGCATAATTTAATAGAAGCAACGTAATTTTTACCTTGTATGAAATAATATTTCGCTTCTCTCGTTGGTTTGCTAATAGCGTGGCACATTATAATGTCACTTAAAATCTTTTTAGAACAGCGTGTGATTTAATTGTTGTGTAATTCAACGAGATAATGTTAGCACGTGAATAAAAACTGTGAAATCTATTTTAATCTATTAAATGACATTTTGTATTGAGTGAAGACGTTTTAGTTGCAATAAACAAAACTGACCCAAAAGTCCATTAAGCAAGTTTGCTCTTCAATATTTTGCTTTTTAATTTAAAAAAAATTTTTCAATTTTTTTTGCTTGTCGTTAAGGATTATTTTTCAACAGAATTTAAAAATTTTTTTTTTGATAAATTTGCATGTTTGTTCTTGGTTCGGAAATTTTTTGTAAATTTCTAAAGTAGTTTTGATAAGAATAAAAGCAGAGGTTGGCCTATAAGCAAAAACCCCTTAAAAAATTTGGCAATAAACTTATGTCATCAATAAGTTTTATTCTATTAGAACGTTTTACTTTTATTATTTTTACATTTCTTCCGCCATTAGCTTTTTAAAATTATAAAAATTAAACTAATATTTTAGAAGCGTTTTCTTTTGTAACATACAGTAAGTTGGTTATCAAAATATTGTTTTGACATTTTGCTTGCCGCTTTTTGGATGCAATTTAAATCATTCGAGAAAGTGCATAAATTATTTACAATCTCGCAAATTGCCGTTTAAAAACGCTAGTTTGACAGATCAATTTATTCAAATTGTTTTGTCAATCGAGCTGCTGGAGAGATCTAACTTTGATCCATTACCTAAATAACACGATTCACCGAAAATTTGCACTTCTTTAGAAGCGTTTTGATGGCTTAAGAATAGGGTTTTATGATTAGGACACTAAGCAAAAAAAGAATTCAACAATTTAAGGCTTTTGCTCCAGCTGCTACTTCAATAGCTTATATTAACTTATATAAATAGAAAAAATGAAAAGCATTTAAAAAAAGAATTATTGAAAAAAAGGCAATTACATGTAAACTTTTGTTTTCGACTTAGATAAAAATTTGGTTCCAGAACCGAAGATCCAAGGTCAAAAAATTGCTAAAACAACAATGGCTGCACAGAGGTCAAACAACAAATGGTCAAATGATTGCTGGCCGTAATATCGCTATCAACTCCGTACAAAATTCTCAATGCCATCAATCGTATCAATCGACCGCAATGCCAAGACAAGTTCAGTGTGATTTGACACAATGGAATGATCCCAACGTCGTAGGATCAGGAAATCAAGTCTTCTATCAAACTGCAACTTTCAATGGCAGACCAAGTCAACCACTGTCCTATCAAAATGTAGCTCCAGTGATTTCTAGCGGCGTCAACAGGACGGAAAACCAGTTCGGTGCGGGATGGGAACAAGTCTATCCTCAAAATATGTCTCAATTTGATCGGAATTTCTCGAATGTTCCGCCTCAAATGCACCAAACGCAACAATATTGTATGCAACCATCGGTGCATGGACATATCAGTCATGCTTATCCCGCTTACGTCGCTGACTATTCTCCATCTTGCTCAAGTTCTGGTTCTATCGACACACCGCCCTCTGATGGAAATTTTTGTTTCGATTCTTAAAATGCAGGGTGAATAAGTTAATGTACGTTTAAAAATGTCTATTTGTCGGAGAACAAAATGATAGGCCTAGCACTGAATTGATAAGATATTGAAGAAGAGTTGAAGATCTAATATTTCACGTAGTCGTATTTTGCGCTTTTCAATAAACAAGTTTTTTTTATTTATTATTTAAAGTAAAGATTTGAATCAAACCTTACGTACATGATTTTTTAATTTTTGAAAAATGACTAAACTTTGTTGATTGATAAGATTAGATTGATTGGAAGCTTTTAAAATTTTTACTGATCCATCATGTAATGCTTAATAAGAAAACAAGGTGCGAAAAGTGAATTGAACTTTTGAATATTATTGCTTTATTTGTCCATATTGTGCAACGTCACCGGTTAACTGTCCTCTTGCAGTGCGCTGAGATTTAACAGTGCAAACGTACTTAGTTCAACGAAGCAAACAATTTTAAAACCTTTAGTAATATTTTAGACATTAATAAAAATAGCAGATTGCAGCATTTTTTGGACGTATAATTACGTCATCGATTTTCATTGCACCTTCGGCGATTTTGGACGGATTGCAATCTATTACGTCATCGTAACTTTTAATGCTGAAGCTCATTTGTTATACGATAATTTTTAATAATGCTGATAATAAACTGAGAAAGATCTTTTGAAACATTTCCTTAACTCGCGTCTCGTAACATACGAGTAATTACTTGATTTTAACCCAAGCCTAAACGATTTCAAAATGAGTTTTTCGCTTGCTACTATAGGTCTCTACTAACTATTTTATAAATAGGGCATCTCAATAACTGTTTCTAAGCTTTGAATTCTGATATTTTAAGAAAACTTTCAACTTATTTTTGGATATCAATCTAGCTCATTTTTTCATTAATGTTCACCTAAATATAGTAGCCTCGATTGCAAGTAAGGTTGTGGAGTTGAAATTATCTTTTAGATTTGGCGGAGTCGGAGTCGTTTTTTTTTTGTGTGTTGGAGCAAGGTCGGAGTTGTTTTCATTTCTGGAGGCTCTGTTTTACGCTAAATTAGACATCCACGGCTTCGGAGTCGGAGCCGCCGGAGTTGCACATTTTAGGGTGGAGCCGGAGTCGCCGGAGTCCTTTTTTCAGACATGATGAAGTTGGAATCAGGAATCGGAGTCGTTTTTTTTCGTCATTCTGAAGTCGGAGTGGGAGTCGGAAAAAATTTTTCCGATTACACAACCCTAAATGCAAGGTCATAGTTGTTGACGTTAAATCATTAAAAATCGTAATCATAGTCGTACAATTACAACATCGTGTGTGATTGCGAGTGGAAATGTAACAACATCTTACTACACACCGTGTGTTGCTTGTCGGTTTTCTGTGAATTTTAAAATAAATTGTTAAAACATTAATAAAATGACTTTACTTATTTAAATAATAGTTCCTGAGCAAAGTTAACATAGTCAACTCAAAAATAGAAGTTTATATTTTTTTGGATGAGAAAAATTTTAAGACGCTGAAATTTAAGTACTTCAATATCACTGCAGCTTACTTTTAAAGCAGATTTTTGTAATAAAAGAGGACTTACTACGTATTATGAAGTAACCAGATTTGCGTACAAATTTGGTTTTAAAAATTTGCGGTAAAAACATGCAGATTTTTATAACTCAAAAAGATATTTAAATTATTTCTCACAAAAATTATTTTTATCAAAATTCAATTGAATTTTGAGAAATGCGAATATAAAAAATTCAGGCAATGTCTGAATTGTTTCTTTGTAGTACAGAATTTTAATATCGCTTTAAACAAAGTCAATTTGATAGGAGTCAAAAGCTTTTCGTGACGCTCTCATCATTAGCTATCGTGTCAAATGGGACGAGCCAGAGAAAATTGAAGTATTTAAATAAAAGAGGACTTAATATCTTTTAGTTGCCCATGCCAAGATCCCGATGTTTGGGACCAACTCGAGTACAGATACTGTTCGCTTCGCCCATTTGCTTCCCCAAACGCGTAGCCAATGCATTGATGAGTTTCCAGTTATAGTCAGCTTGTGGGGGAAAATGTAACTTACTTTTTGAACGGGCCCCTCTACCTAAAACCCGAGTGTGAACCTTTTTATCCTGCGCGACGCTCGATGCAGTATGAATATTGTCGTTCGAACTATTCATTTTGCTACATTTATTAGATTGCTTTTGGTCTGTTTCTCACCTTCGATCTTACCGCCATGGGCAGCCCTGAGAGGAGATGAAAACTCTAGACGGCATTGCTCTTAGAATCACAGAAAATGCAAATCCCTCCACCATGCTAAGGTAGCAATCTATTCATATTGGTACTATTGATACGCTATTGATATCTATTGATATTGGACACACGTATTGGAAAATCAAGTGAAGTAATGCGCCAGCTTTACCGATCAGTTGTACTGAAACGAGAGCTGTGTACAAAAGCAAAGCTTTCTGTTTTCAGATCAGTTTTTGTTCCTATCCTCACCTATGGTCATGAGCGTTGGGTAATGACCGAAAGAGTGAGATCCCGAGTGCAAGCGGCCGAAATAGGTTTCTTGAAAAAAGTCAGAGGTTTATCCTTACTTGAAAAGGTTTAAAGCACTGACATTCGTCAATCTCTCAACATCGAACCGCTACTATTCCGCATAGAACAATCTCAACTGCGCTGGTATGGCCATGTGACGCGAGTGTCCCACGATCAAATAGCAAAGCAACTAATGAATACTCTTCCGAGTGGCAAAAAACCTAGTGGGCAAACCAGAACTCGCTGGCGGAATTATGTTGAAGGCCTGGCTTGGTCACGTCTTGAAATTCCACCAGCGAAATTGCCGCTAGTTGCAGGAGATCGGGATGTTTGGAGATCCCAACTCGAGCTGCTGCCCCCGCAACCCCAAAAAGACAAGCGGGCAAAGGGATATATAAACTAAATTAATTCAATGTTTTCCCTGAAAATGATGATGATGAGTAATATTCTTTAATGTGTATTATGTGTTTTAATTTGTAATTTGTAATATGTCATGTATTAATAAATTAATATGTATTTAAATACTTTGATTTTCTCTGGCTCTTCTCGTTTTGACGCGACAGCTTACTGATGAGAGCGTCACAAAAAACGTTTGGGTCCTATGAAATCAACTTTGCTTAAAGTAATATTAAAATGTCTAAATTCAACTCGTCGGTGCTTTTACCGTAATTTTACGCTTTTTAAAACAAATTTAACCAATTTTTTCGTGACATGGCCCAAAAGAACAAATACTGCTTTTGGAAAAGTGGACAAAAAGCTGTAGATATTTCTCAAAATCAGGCACTAATTTTCGGAAAATTTACAATCCATCAGGTCTCAAAACTTTGTATTTAATAGAGGTTTCGCCTCTTCCGACTGCCCATTATAAGCACTAGCACAATCAAAAATAAATGTTTAAATAAATCGAATTATACAAATAAATGCAACATTACAAGGTATGAAAGCCAAACTACGTTTAGATATAAACGCAGCCGTAACATATTGAATGAAGTTTAATGACACTTTAATTTCAGGCAATAAGTGCAATGTTAGTTTTGTGCTTAAGATATCTGCATCACCTTGGGGTGTGTTAACAAAACACTCTGACTTGCAAGTAGAAGGACGCGATTTCGATGCTCAGTCTACCTGGGTGAATTACATTTCGATTTTACTATAGCACTTTATGATAAACTCCAAATTGTGTCATTACGTTTACCAACAATACTGACTCTGTCTAAAACAAAAAACAACAACCAATTCAATATCAATTAGCCGTATAAAAAAAGGATAATCGTTTTTGCCTCCAACGCAGAGGTCAGGTTTGATTCCTGGAGCAGTTTGATTTGTAATGGTTCTGTCTACATATCTTGCCACTACTTAAACTCCATCAGAAAAGTGCTTGTTGATGACCAGACGTAATACTGCTGAGATTAGCACCAGTGACTCACGATATGATTAGGTGTAGACAATAAAAGTAATGAAATGTTTGTATTTAGTTTGATTTTGAATTAAACTTATGAATTAAACTTGTGTCCATTTAATTGATTCGTTTGAAATAAATTATTTTTCGCATAAAGCCAAGCTGAGTCGTCTTTGGGAATTTTTTTAAAATCCCCTAATACCAATCAGGTGGTGCACCGTCCTGCTGGAAAATAACTTGTGGTTGATACTGTTCAAGCTGTGATCACACATATTCTGTCAAAACGTCGAGGTAAAATTTGAGCTGTGATTGATTTCTCAGCCAAGAAAAACGGACCGATAATTTTATCAGGCATGATTCCACACCATATGTTTAGTTTAAGAGAGCCCCGTTCAAGCTCACATTTATCATGCGGATTCTCCGAGCCTTATATTCTAAATTGTGTCCGTTTAGTAATCCAGAAACGTGGAACGTTGACTCGTCACTGAAGCAAACACGTTTCAAAAACCCTGGGTCTAAATCTAACCTGTCCAGCATCGTCACTGCAAATTTTTTTCGTCACAGCTTATCTTCTGGCTTAAGAACTTGCAGTAACTTTACTTTATATGCGTAAAGTTGCAAGTTTCTATGCAAAACTTTGTGAATAGTGGAGCGCGGGATCTGTAACTGCGTAGAAACCCTGCGAATGGATTTTCTAGGGCTTCTGGTATATGCCACTCTCACAGATTCAATTTCTTCTTCTGATATTGATATATGACTGGTAGTGTGCTACCTTTCTCTGTAGCACACTACCAGTCTCCATAAATTTTTATTTCATGTTCGAATGGTAGGTCGCGCAGGTGGCTTTCTTTTATACTTGCGTCTAAAGTTTGGCAGTGCTTGTATATCTGACTTTGTCTCTATAAATCAGGAAACACACTGGGCTTTTTCCTGCGGAATGCTCATTTTTATGAACTCTACTTTCGCTATTAAATTCAAAAACATTCTGCTTAATCAATAAATAAATTGTAATTTTAAATCCAACTATTCCACAAGTAGCTGTTAAGAAAGAAAAAACTTGAAGCACTTTCCTTTACTATAAAACAAATCAAACGAAAATAATCTCAAAAAATAAAATTTTGACAAATTTTGAAAATTGTAACGACAATTTATGGACACCCTGTATATTCCTACAATGGCACTTCTTTTGATTATTCTATAGACAAGAATACAGCTGTAGTAGATGTCGAGGGAGCAAAAAGCAATTTCAAACAAAAATTACAAAATTAATACCATCATTTACAGTAGATATCAAGGATTGAAACGAGTAACTAAAATACTTCAAATTTCTTGTCGCTTCGTGAGAAAATATGAGTTATGGATTTGTTTGCTAAAAAACTTAATGGAAGCAAAATGATTGTGTGATTTCTTAAAAACAACAGCCTTACGTTTGTACGATATTTTGGAATTGCTGACCAAAAGTGATGTAGTTTACACCAGGCATGTTCAACTCGCATCCCTCGATGTTAATTCTTGCTATTCATGTAACTGTTATTTTTTATGAATTTCTATCTTTTGAAATAACTAACAAAATTTTCAAGACAATACAAGACTTTAACAAAATTAAGCAATTTTGGCTCATTTTTCTCAAACCAAATAATTTGAGAATCTATTCCAAATCTTCATGGGACATTAAGGAATATATCAATTTTATTTAAATTCTACAGAAAAATTTCAAAGAATTTTTAGTTCTTCATCTATTAAAGACAAATTTGTGTCATTTGCTTTCTCTTTACTTATGATACTTCCCAAGCTGATAAATGCAATCGAATAAAATTGCAAGAAATTGTATCGAGTTTTGTGCTAAAAGTTAAGTACAATGAAGTTGGAATATCTATGTTTCATTTTTATCTGCAAACAATCGAGATTGCAATAATATATTTAAATTAGATTTAAAAATCATGCCTTTGTTTCGGTCAAATTAGATTGCTGAACAATTATTTCTAATAAAAGTTGTTAAAACTGGTCAGAGCATCTGGCTGACTGACACTCGTTTTTGCTGGTCAAAGTCAGAATTGCAAATCATTTTTTATCCAAGCATTGAAAACGTAAGAAGCAAAATACATGGTAGAGGAAAGAACATTTGTACATATTCAACTATTAAATATCAGACAAACAATCCTTTATGATTATCTGCAACCAATTAAATTTTGATTTGCAAACATTTTAATTTTTTAAATGTTTTAAACGTTTTAATTTGATTTTTAAAAAATCATAACTGCGAAGGAGCGTAACTTTTCAATAATTTAGTTTAGACGTTGAAGTAAACGTTTGACCAGAGTTTCTAAACTTTTATATCTACGGTACTCGTAGTTTGTCATTTTAGCTCACGAAACGCTTAGTCAAAAAAATTTCTAATCAGAAATTTGTCAAGAATATAAATGGATTTGTATTTTGCACGTCAAAAAACTAAGGCTGCTTAAGTCATTGTCAAAACCGAATGTAAAATATGAAATAAGTATGAGAAAATTTTTTAAATATTTCTAAAGGGCATGAAAGCTTACTCGATGTACTTGAAATCCCTCATGTTCATTGTTTAGCGGAATATTTTAAGTAAGCTTGCAAAGAACAAGTGTTCCGCGGAATACAGTTTGAGAAACGCTGACTAAAACAATTTATTACACGAAATTATCAAAATATTGTTCAGCACTTTTAGATTTACGGTCACAATCACATTCTTCCTATGAATGTGACCGGCAGAAGTTCAAAGTCTGACATGCCAGGTCTAGACGATAGTGCTTTTTTCGCTTAATTTTCATGCAACGGGTTAAGCTTTTCATGTTTGGTCTCGAATTTTGAAATGAATGGTTTTAATTTGTCCACGGGTCGGTTCAGACTGAAAGCAGATGTATGAATATAATTTTTGTAGCCGTAACAAAAAATACCGCTTTGCGTTTGCTTTTTCCCCGATCGTTTTCAGTTTAAGCCAAGTTAAAAAGTTAAAATATTTTAACTTCAATCTTTTTCCGCCAAGCACGTACGATTTTGCGCTTTGGCGATTTTTTTACGCTTTCCGATTTAGTATGAACACTCTTTTCGCTAAGT
The DNA here is from genome assembly GCA_963680785.1 of Diplosoma virens. Classification (NCBI taxonomy): domain Eukaryota; kingdom Metazoa; phylum Chordata; class Ascidiacea; order Aplousobranchia; family Didemnidae; genus Diplosoma; species Diplosoma virens. The sequence continues at coordinate 21,033,582 of OY796897.1, read as the reverse complement.
TTTTTTGCGCTTTCCGCCACACGCATCACTTTTTCCTTGTCTGCTTTCATTTTGAACCGACTTTAACAACTTTACGACTATTCATTTCATTTCATCCCTATATTTATCCTCCTGACTTGCAGGAAAACCACGAAAGTGTCATGCATAGGGGATTACCCGACCCGACCTGCTTCCAGAGATGTCAACATACTTCTGTCCGGTTGAAACTTTTTATTTTGGTTTTTCAGTTCTGTAAAGATATGACCGAAATTTCGGACTGCTTGCCAAGACCACCAAGCAGAAGAAACCCCGTTAAGTGTCTTTCCCAAGGATACAACAAAATAGCGTGACTAGGTTTTAAACCGAGCCATGTCGATTACATTCACGGCGCTTTTAAACACTAGAGCATGCTGCCTATAATTTGATATTAAGTTGTTTTTACAGGTCCGGCGGGATAAAAAGATGGGGAACCACTGATCTAGAAAAATAACGTAAAATAACACAAAAAAAATTAATAATTTATGACAAAAATAGTTTTTTTCACGATGGCAATGTTTTGTTTTGTATATATGGGGGGAGGTTGAGCACGGCGTTAACTAAAGGTTTTGAAAACCCACGAAAGATTTTTAAAAAGACTTTGCTTTAATTTAGTGTTAGTTATAAGTTGTTTCAAGGCTTTGTAGAGGCGAGAAGAGCTTCCAAAATTCTGAAAGTTTGCAAATTTTATGGAAGAGAATGAAGTTTTTTTATATCGTTAGCGTCTAATTTCTGTTGATCAAAGGCCAAATTTTTGCCAATAAACTTGTCTCAGGCCGCATACTGTTCAGTACAGAGTTGTAAGTCCGGCCGAGTTTATGGGAGGGATTTGGACCGGGCTCGGGCCTAAGTTTGAGAAAAATTTTGGGCCTAATTCGAGCCCAGTGGGAGCTTACAGATAAACGACAAACTTTTTTCAGCGCTAAGTGTTTTCGACCAAACTTAACTTTCGGGCTTCAAATCATATTCGGGCCGATTCTCGGGTTTGGGCCGGGTTCGCACCGGAACTAGTCGTTTGAAATAAATTATTTCAGCTCAATTTAGTTAAGACCTAGATCTCAAATTTAGTTAAGGACTAAAAAAGATCTTTGTTTTAATCGCGCGTCAATTACAGGCGGTAATTGCTTTGAAAATCAAAGTAACGACTTTTTATTTTGTTGTTTTTTTTGGTTGTAATCAAACTGAAGACTAAAAAAGAGGCTTTCGCTTCGGTTTCGGCGAAAAACCCTGAGTGATTTTATAAATGATAGGTAAAAGCTGGAACCTAAAATTTTTGTATTCCAAATTTTGGTTTAGCGGAAGTAATTTAAGTAATTGAGCAAATGAATAATAATTTCTCTGTGGGACGCACCAAAACATTTAGTGGGCCTCGAGTTGGCCAGCTTTGCTTTACACAGCGGTTCGTTTCATATTAGATTTAAGCAGCTTGTTGTTTAAATTCCGATCAAAATACAAATCTGTAAACCACCGATGTAGCAAGCGAAATGTAATTATTTGTTGTTTAAACAATTGATTAGATAAAGTTTTTTTCTAAAAATTGATGAACTTTGCTTTTATTACACGATTTCAAATTTGGCAATCGCCGCTTCTCTTGAAAAAAACAAACTTTTCTTTACAATTGTTTTGGAACAATAAAATCCATATATTTTCAACAAAAAAAGTTAAATACCTGTATTTTTTTTACTCTAATGTCGCATCTATTTCCGCAAACAGCTGTGATTGCTTTCTGAATTAATCTTTTCATAGCGACAGCGCTTAAAATTGGGGGGCACGCGCAGGCGTTTTTAATAACTTTAAGGATAATAGCCGTTGTGTTCACTGGTCCGCGAAGCGGTGACATTCTCGAGAAAGCAATAACTGGTTATTAGCTGGTGACAGGTACGGGTCTAACGTTATTGTTCTATGACCGTTGTTCCGGAAGAAAAAAACAGCTCACGCAACGTTCAAAAATCGAAAGTTGGTTAGTAATCAAATTAAAAGAGGAAAGTCCGGTTTAGTTTTGGAAGTTTGTCGTTGCTTTATTAGGGTTCTAAACTAAGAATGTTTTGAATTTTCATTGACGTAATGTAATGATTGTGAATGGACAAGTATAATCACTGCTGTGGATGTCATGAATTGAAAAACATCATCCAATTTCTAATGAATTCCTTTTGCCTTTTTTATTATAAATTTTATTTTATTTTATTTGGAAGGTTTATTAGGTTTGGTAGAAATCCACTGCCTGATAGTTTCTCTGTGCAAGAAAAGTATTTGTCGTTGTTTCTTGGTTAGCACTACCGGCAGTTTAAAGTTTACATTGTTTCAAAAGCGAGTTCGAACCAAAAAATTCTCAGTTTTGAGTTATTATATTTTCCTGACAGAAAACTGGTTGATTCTTTTACAGCTGCGCACAAGATCTGGCGGATTGATATACTTCGCAATTTGCTGAAGACCAGATAACCGGTCGACTCAAAACTGCTGTAGTCGAATGTTTTTTGTTTTTTTATTATTTTTACTTTAAAATGGAACTACATTAAGCGACATCGAGACACAGCGAAAACAAAAAAGTATTTTAATTCGGTATTATTAAAAAACATTTTTTGGACGTTTCTCAAGCTTATTTTTTATTAAAAAATTTTCGGGTAACTCTGAAGGGATTACGACTACGTGTAGCAAAACTGATTCTATTATGCTGTTTTTTCTTTGTTTTTTTGTTGTTGTTGTTTTTCATAGAGCAATTTGAGAAATTGGGAATTTCAATCAAAGGTTTAATACTACTTTATTTTTGTTTAAGAAACTATAATTAAAAAGCAAGCATGTTGGAAGTAAGGGCGGCAGGAGTACGAATAAACATAACTACCGTCGTAAAACTGCGCGTGTATAGCTTCATCGACACAATGAAGGTAGTAGAGTTAGACAATAAAACGAAGGGTCTGAGGGACGAAGCCCGGGGATATCAAAGTCAGCCCCCAGATAAAAGATACTTCCTACGTCACTGTTACAGGGCTAACCGAATTAATTTTAATTCCACAAAGATTGGTTAAAACTTTATTTATGTTTTCAAAAGAGACTGCAGGAAATTAAAATTTTTAATAGAAAACCATGTTTCGCTGTTTCTGTAATACAGTTGAATCCGGTTAATTCCATATAATGGTTACAATGGTTATTACAATGGTTGCATATAATATTACAACAGTTTAAACAAGCGGAAAGTAAAGGGCTTTCAATTACTGGTCCAAGGTTGCGTCAAAAAGCAAAAGATTTGGGAAAAATTATGAAAGTAGATTTTTGTCCATCACCGAGCTGGGTCACTCATTGGCGAGAGCGCAATTTAATCATTTTTAAGCGTAAGCATGGTGAGAAACAGTTTGATGTTTAGTTTACTGGAATGATTTTCGTTGTACCCTGGGAAAAACTACTAAAACGAGAAATTCTTAAATGGGATCACGCAGCATAGCTACAACGATGATTTCGCAAACAGAAAACAGCAACCTAACCAATACGGATATACGAAGGTTATTTCGTTATACTCAGATAGTAAATTGAGACTTGATTATGGACTGGATTTTTAATTAGAATTGACCTGAGCAAAACAACAGTCGTAAGAGGTCGCTACAAGTAGGTTAAAACGTGCAGTTAAATAAAAAATATGGCTTTTACCAGGTAGCGAAATAGGCTACTATCACATAACTTAGTAAGTTTTATAATCAAAGTTAAGAAAACAAAAAATATTTATGTAACTTTACGTCACCATAGCTCTAATGTAAATCAACTCGAGATAAATGTCTAATTAAGATAAAAACTAGTTTCTAAAAAATACCTTTTTGTTTATCATAAAATTTATGAATAAACCATAAACTGACAGGTTTATCATTAAAACCAAGTAAAAAGTTCAAGTTCGATTTAAACGCAAATGATTCTGGCTGCGATAAACGACCAAAGTCATGCTTTTCCTTTACATGTTCGTCGCAATGAAAGCACCATCATAACATATAATTAAAACAGATTTATTTATACAATTTAAATACATTATTTGTAGCTTTTGCCGTTCCACATTTCCCGCTGCCACTTTGAATGCTTTCTTTTCTTTGCCTAGTGGGTTTCTATTTCCGTGCCATCAGTAAGAAAAAAAGGAATTGAAATTGCGGCCGAACTATTAAAGACGATCGCTTATCTGTTATTGCTGGGCTTATGTCACAAGCGTTCTCACAACTAGTTTTATCCTCATAAAAGATGTAAGCTTCTTTCCAAATATAACTCTTTACCTTCATCCAAAAAAAAAAAAACATAATCGATTAACCATCCCAAAGCTTCTCTTCAAATATCGTAGGCAATGTGCTAACATATTTAAATCTAACACAGTGACTTCGCTTACTCACCAATTTGTGGGAGTGGATCATTTCCTCCTCTTCTTCTGTCAAGAAGTCAAAAAACTCATGTGCTAGCTTATGAAGTTCTTCTTCAATTCCAGAAGTTGGGGCCCATTCGAAAGGTGCCTCACAAAAATCCAAGTATTCCCACTCCTCCTCAGCTGTTAGAAACGACATCAAACAATGTTCTTCCGGCGTAATTTTATTAAATACTGCTCTAAATATTCCCTCCGAGATCTTATGAAGTGGAGGAAGATCCTCGTATTTAGAATATTCCTGCTCTTGTAGTTTGTCTTCCCATACATTTTTATCCAACGGAAACTCTTGTAATAGAAGTTGCCAGTCTGATGATTCTTGTTCTACCGAAGCAGGAGACGTTGACTTTACTTGATTTTGAGGCGGCAAAGTTATCAACGAGACGAGTTCCTGTGTCTGTTTTGTTTCAAAACTTTCAATAATTTGGTCGGCCTGATTTTGGAGACAACAATGAAAATCTGTTTGGGCCTGACTGTCAACGCCGGTCTTTTGCAGCGTTTCAATTTGGCATAACTTTGCCGCCTGTAAAGTGCAACCGTCGTAAACCAAATCCACCTGAACATCCTGAGATATCGAGTGGCCAATTTTGATGTCAGATTGATTTGAAATAGATTGTTCCCCTGCTTGGGTCAATAAAACCGGAGAACTTTCATTCAAAACCTTGGTCGATTCGATGTTAGTTGATGCTATTTCTTGAACTTCTTTTGCTTCAACTGATGGTACCGGTACGTCATAATCGACTTCAGATAAGCGATCTTTTTTAACGAGGTCGGCCGCATTTTCAATTTCTGTCACAACAAACTTAACAAACTTTCTACAGAGTTTCACTGCAAATTTAGCACAGAGGGACCGAAATAAAACAACAAGCTTCGGTTTTTGGAGAAAGAACAATGACAGCACGAAGAGAAAAACGACAAAGTCTTGCAAGCAAAGAAGGGTCGTTTCTGATTTCAAAGCTGTAAATAAAAATAACGTTATTGTAAATTAAAACAAAAATCGCAACATCTTAACGTGAAAAAACTAAATTTAAAAAAAGTTAATGGGCATCATTAATGTTTTCAGTAAAAAAATTAAAATTACCGCAACCAAACACTTCCATGTAACAAAATTGAATAGCATTTTGTTGGTTGAATTTTAAACAAATAATTGAAATCAAACAATTCACGTACTGAAAGAACTGAAAAGCGTAACGTAGCATTGTGGAAGGCTGTACGAGATTCTGGAGCCAAACATCGGTATATCTTTAAACACAGGTGCTGGAAAGCATGGCATTCCATTTTTGCTGTAACACCAAAATCAATTAGTTTTTTCGTGAAGAACTTGTGGTTTAAGAATAAAAAGCACTTGGTACAAGAAACTTACAATGAGATGAGATAACTTCCTTTGCAATGTTGGTCTGATTGATTATCGCCGTAAACCGAAGAGTTTCTTCCAAAAAGCACTTTGCCATTGATGAAACAGTTCTACAAAGAGTACTTGTGCAATGTGCAGTCTTAAAATAATCTAAAAAATCTAAATCACATTTTTCAACAGTTGTTCAAAGAGATTTTTAAAATTCACTGCTATTGCCATAAAAAAAAACAAAATTAGAGAAACATTTTCCCATCCTCAACAATATTAGGACAATGATCATGCAATGATATTAAAATTTCCTGCTTGTTTGTCACTGCAAGGTTAAATTCTTTCTTTTGTTTTTAAATTTTTTACAAATGCCCAAGACTTTCATTTAATTTTTTTTTGTCAAAACAGCGATTTGAGTAAAATATTTATCAAGCGTCTTTCTAAAGATACAAAAACTAAAAAAAAGAATTTTGTTAAACCTACGATCAAGTCAACACCAAGATTAAATCACACTTAAATAGACAAAAAAGTAGTTTTTCTAAACTCTTGCTCCAGTTAAACAAAATTTACTACATATTTGTAATAAGTGTAGTGTAGTTTACTTTATTTCGACAAAGCAGTTCGTTGCTTTCAATTTCATCCTTGCTCAACGACCTCACTAACACGTAAGCATTGGTTTGTTCAATAGGCACAAGACTGAAATCAAATCTTCTATTCTGGAACCCGATATTTTCCTTGTGAATTTTGTAAAGTTCTTTTATCTGGTACAAGTTAAAGCTCAATTAACCTAAACGAAATTAAACTACAACTTTTTCGATTATATACTTCTGCTTAAAAACCACAAACAAAATTGTGAAGTGAAAGTTTGTCTTGAAATATAACACAAACAACCACATAACGAAGAAATTGTAAAAATAAAACATTAAAGACACAAATCGAGATTTTGGAGCTTAAAACCAACAACAACAAACAAGAAATTTATTATAAAAAACAAACAACGCTTCAAAAATCATGTAAAAAACGATGATCTTTACGACGATCATACCTGAAATGTACGTCTCGTGCAACCGGTGGACATGACCGAACAATTTTTCACTACAAATATCTTCTTTTTGATAAGTATGCTTGATATTTCCGGTTCCAATTGCGTGACGTGTAATTTTTCGGTTGGTTTTTGTTGTAATCCAAGCAATTGAAGATTGTTGTTACGAGCCACATTAGTAAGAATCATAAAACCCTTTTCATCAATCATGTAACATCTAAATTGATCAATAAATAAAAATACATAACAGTAAAACAAACAAAAAAGTCTATCACACTAATAAATCTAAATTAAACCATCAGTCTATTGGTCGAAGGAAAGGGGAGTTTTCTTATTCGAATTAAGATTACGGTTTTTTTATTATTAAACCAATAATAATGCATATTTATTCATTGGACAAATTTTAATTATACAAAAGATTTACTTTTGAAAACAAATGAAACCTTTTTTAAAAGGTGTGTATCAACTTAACCCCCAAGAAACTCAGCAGATTTATTCCACTGACTTTGGAAAAAAACACAGCTTTGGAAATCCTGAGAATCGAACTTATACCCCCAAGCAAAGTTTCGAGATGATTATTACATGCCCTGAAGTTAACCGGCTGTCAACAATTTCAAATACAAAATGACCAAACGGTTCTTTTACAAATCAAGTCAAAAAATTGTGTTATTCACTTGTATTTGTTTATTGCGCATGAAGGGTACCAGATCAAAAACTGCTTGTAGAAATAATCGAATCGAATGTCCTGTCCAGTAACCCCTATAACTGGGTTGACATTCTTCACATTGAAATAGCCCCTAAACAAAAACAAACAAATCCTGAATGAAAATTCAAAAAGATTCGAAATCCAAAAACTCTCACTGTACGAATTTATATATATATCAATATACTGTACTTAAAAACTCTTATATTGAGACTCGGAAGAAAATTAATCACTACCACGTAACTCAATGAAATAAAACTAAAATACCTGGTTTGATAGATAGCTTGAGCAATGGTAATGACTATTAAATGACTGGCTGGATCTCTGTACGGCGTTGTTATTATTGTTCCTTTTTCTTTTAATGTTAAGCTTTGGTGATACCTTTGCAACGATTAGCAAAAACCGTATTAGGATTCGTCACAATTTTTGATATGTTAATAAAACTTTTCTTAAAATCTGATGTTTTGTTTCAATTAAAAACAAAACAATAAAAGTTCTCAAATAATTAAACACAAGAAAACTATAAAACTGTTAAGTGCTCTTTGATTGGAATCATAAAATTAATTAATTAGGCCATATTTCAATTTATAAAGTATATTGCATTGTTAAATAACAAGAGAAAAAACAGCTTCAAGTTTAACTACTCGTCGTCGTCGTCATCGTTTGAAGGGCATCCACTCCAGGCCAGACACAAACAGAACTGGGGCCGAGGGTTTATCCTTTTACTACCCCAGACTGCTGCACTGCCTGGATCAGATGCTGGCAGCGATGTTATTAAGCCAGCATCGAGTTTCGTCATCCAAAACCGTCAGACCGCGTGCTCCATGTGGTGCCCGATGTATGGGGCACATTGTTAGTACATGGTCTGCGGTTTGCTCTGAGGCGCCGCACTCGCAATTCGGTGAAGGAGCGAGACCCCATTTGTGCATGGACGAATGGAATCGCCCAACACCAGTCCGCAGGCGGTTGAGCTTAACCCAAGCTGCTCGGGGTAAGCCCATCCCAACAGGCCTGACACTGGTCCCGGGCACAAAAGCACGGAGCCTGGAAGCATTTTCACAGTACTCCGCGTTCCATTTGTGATTCGTCCATTCAGAGGCGCGGATGCCAAGTCTGGCAAGATTGTCCAAGAGATTCCGCGCACCTGGCACAAACGGGCGTCTGGATCTTAGTCTCACTTGGCCAGTATCTGAGGACCCATTTAACAGACCATGCAAAATATGATCGGGGTCCAGAGATCCACGGTAAGCCAAGGAGAGTGTCGCTCCCAGTCGGCGAAGCTCAGCTGGCTGGATGCCTGAAAGTACAGGTAGGTGGTCCGTTGGAGTGGGACGCAGGCATCCAGTAACTATGCGCAAGGCGTCATTCAAGACACTGTCAATGAGGCGAGTGTGAGCACTGCGACACCAGACTGGCGCACAGTACTCAGCTGTTGAGTAGACTAGAGACAAGGTGGCTATGCGTAGTGTTTTAGCACCAGCACCCCATCCCGAGCCCACGAGTCGCCTCAGCAGTGTGACGCGCGAGGATAGTTTTTTGCGCAATGCCACTAAATGGTGACGAAACGTGAGCGATCTGTCCAGTTTTACCCCAAGGTATGTAGGGGTTGGACAGAACGGTAAAAGTCTACTATTGTTGTAGACCTTTAGCTCACGTTTGGCCTCTCGGTTGTTTAAGTGAAAGGCTGTCGTCACCGTCTTAGTGTGACTGAGCTTCAACCTCCAAGTCTGGAGATACGCTGACAGTGTGGACATATCTTGGCTTAATGTCCCCTCCAAGTCCTTCCACTTTCCAGAAGAGTGCAACAATGCTAAATCATCAGCATAAGCAAACTTTCTGGAAATCATGGAAGGAAGATCGTACGTATAGATGTTAAATAGGAGGGGAGCCAAGACCGATCCCTGAGGAACGCCGTTTTTAAGACGGCGTAGCCTGCTTTGCTTGCTGTCACCGGTGGTAAGGGTGAAACTTCGATTTCGGACAAGCTCCATGATCATTTTGACCATGTGCTTATCCGGAAGTAGTCTCAGCAGCTTGCAGGTAAGGCCACGGTGCCAGACAGTGTCATAAGCAGCTGTCAGATCGATAAATACGGCACCGGCCTTCTTTTTAGCCTCGAAAGAATCCTCGATGTTCTGGGTTAGCAGAACAACTTGATCTACGGTTGACTTCCCGCGTCGGAACCCAGCCTGCTCTTTAGGGAGCAGTGGATCGATTAATGGTTCAACGCGGGCGTAGATAAGCCTCTCGAGGATCTTGTAGGGGACACAGAGCAGAGATATCGGTCGATAACTCTTTGGGTCCCCCACGGGCTTTGCTGGTTTTGGGATCGCGACCACAAGCGCTCTTCTCCAGATCTTGGGAATTTTGAGTCGGCGCAAACAGGAAGAAAGGAAGTCACGTAACCAGGACTTCAAAGCAGCTCCAGAATGGAGTATAAGCTCGGGGCAGATGGAATCAGGACCCGGAGCTTTACCTGGTTTTAAATGTTGAAGGGCAGCAGCAAATTCTCTCTGCGAAAAATTGTCAGAGATATTTACTGCGTCTGGTGTTGTGGCCCTCCAAAGGTCAGACACTTCTTGAAAGACAAGTCGAGATGACTTGCGATCAACAGTCTCGTATTTCCCATTTCTAACCAGCTGAGATGCAATAGCATCGGCTGAAACGGGACAATGACGAGGAGAGTGTCGTGACCTACCAGTAAGGTTGTTCAAAATACTCCACGCTTTTCGACTAGAGTGTGAGAAGTCAATGCTCCGAACTGCTTCGGACCATCGATCCCTCCGTTTTCTGTCAAGCTTGGCAAGCAGAGTTGTAGCAGCCAAACTTGAGTCGTCTCCCTGAGGAGACTGCAGAAAGGTTTTATAGAGGGATTCACACTCTGCATCCCAACACGGAATATAGTTGTTTCGATACCCGCGTGGGATAGTCTTCTTGGCTGCTTTCTTAATGATGTTACAGAAGTCCTGGTAAGCCGCATCCACATCAAGTGAATCAGGCGGCAACAAAGTCTTTGCGAATTTATTCGTCAAAGCAATGTAGTGACTCCATTTGGCCTTGCGGAAGTTCCATCGCTTAACAGGCATGCTTGGCACTGTCATAGCAAACCTTGGTGGTGTAATAAGCGAGGGTCGATGTTGTGACCTGGGAAACTTCTCAAGGACACGTCTATCCGGTAAGCGACGTTTGGACCTACGCTAGCGAAAGCTAGGTCTGGATTGGTGCCAGTGTTCCAGCGGCCGGAATAAAAACTGGCAGCGTCCTTGGCATTATATAGCAGGGCAAGACAATTAATACTTGCCCAGCCAGCCAAGCACTCACCGTCCGGACTGTTGTCATCATAACCCCAGTCAGCATGACGACAGTTAAAATCGCCAGCGTACAGACAGGGGTGAGGAAACACTGGGAGATCCAGGGTTCGCAATCGCGTTGGTGGTGGTTTGTAGACGTTGACTATTTTATAGCCATCAACGTCCACACACAGCCACTCGATCTCCGATGTCGGTGGAGATTGGTCCAAAAGCGTGTATCTCAGTCGCTCGTGGACAAACGTGGCAAGGCCATGCTTCCTGCTTAAAGAAGACCCAGCTAGTTGGTAGTGTGGTAGTACCAACTTCTCTGCATGCATCAGTGCAGTGGGTCTCCTGCAGTAGGATGACGAGTGCCTCAGACTGCATAGCGAGGTGATGAAGAACATTCATCTTGCTTGCAGTGAGGCCTTCGATGTTCAGCTGAAGAATAGTGGGTCTTCGGAACTTGTTGGCAATGTGCCCTGAAAAGGGCAATTTTATCCTGACATTGCCCCGTCCTGAAAAGGACGTTTGCCGATTAACAGACCCACACTGAACATCGGAATGGGTGGATACCCTTCCGTTTTGGTAGGTTTGGTTGCGGTCTGTCATTTTAAAATCAATGAACAGACTTACTCACGGCCCAGGCTGCGTGAAAGCACCTACCATCTGGGCCGTTTAACTACTGTTTTTGTTTCATATAAACTCACCACTCTCGGTTAAATGGATCATACCATTCCGGAATCTGGATTCCGGGATAAATGCGAAAAACGCCATTAGGACTTGTGAAATGACGCCACACAATATTGCTCTGATAAGTATTACGAGCCCACAAATCTTGAATGTAATCGGTGGCGATAATTTCATCCCGAACACCATCCTACAATATCGGTTCAAAATGTAAACAAAGATGTTTTGCCATTTCGAAAGAAAACATGATTAACAATAAATTAACAGTTAAACCAAATTAACTGATACAATTCTAGTTAAACTTTAATTAAACAAATTGAATTTTTTAAGCTCTTGAAAATAAAGATGGCACACCAAAATCACCATATTACGTTTCTATCCCGATAACTGAAGGCGACATATCAACATTTTGAACATAACATAATAGTCTGTAAGTCTGAAGTGCAGGATTTCAAAGTTTGACTTTCGAGTCAGCCAAATCTGACACATTTTTTCCCGCGACTTGCCACTGCTGCGACAACACCAAACATGGCTGGGTTATTCAGGCTCAAAGTCGCCCATATAAGCACCTCAATTTTGTTATAGGTTTGCATAAAAACAAGTTAAAGATTTAATTTTGCTGAAAAGTCGAGTGGAAAAAAGTGGCTGTTTAAAAGAGCAATTGCTCGGTCATTTACATCGGTGTAAGCAACAGCATTGATATATGGCAGTTGTCTGAGTTCATTTTAAATCATTGCTATTAGGCTTGGCATCAAAACCAATAAAAGATTTGGCTTTGTTTGTTTGCCGAGAAGTTGAGAAGAAAAATGTAGCTTTTTAAAAGATAAACTTGTTGGGTTATTTACATCGGCGTAAACAACCATAGCGTTTATTATGACAGTTGTGTATCTTCTTTTAAATGACTGCTCTGCAGTACTTTTGAAAATTTCAGTTTTTAGTGCGATATTTTTACTTACTTTAAATAGCAAATAGTTTTTTTCATTGTGAATGAGGTATTTAGTGAGATCCATGACGTCATCAGTTTCTCGAAATAATTTCTGATGATCCTTTTCTTTCAAGAAGGCTCGAGATGTTAAAAATATTGAAGACTTTTCTACAATAAATTTTGAAGTTTTTGTGTATTTTTTCAACACGTTTCAAATCAAAAACCAAAGCAAAATTGTATGATATCCAACAACATGTGTGATTATTGCCATTTTCTCGCTGGGTAACATAGTAATCTATGACAAAGTTAGTTTTCAATGGTATTAATACTAACTCATTGTCGCATAGTTATTGTAATGACTACAAGGAGCATCCGGCGGCAAGAGATCAAAGCGATGAAAGAGCAAAGAAGATTCTGGAATCTTCTTAGGACCAACGCAAATGTGAGATTTAGCAACCACTGCCAGACCAACGGTAAACTTTGTATTTGGGATCTGAAAAGCAACAACTTTTGCCAAAATTCAATTTACTTATTTATTTACAAATGGAATTTTATTCATAGTATTTTTAAATTGAATATCATTCAATTTCATTGAAAACGTTCTCGAAAAAAGAAAACAAAAAGCGTATCGTTCTGCTTTTAATTTAAAACAGACGGCCGAAAATATGTTAATACCGAAAATACAATTTATTTCACCAACTTTTATCATCGCATAGCTTTAAACGTGAACCAAGCTGTACTAGTCTGGAACAGTTTAAGCGGAAGCAAAAATATTTCAACTCGAGTTTTCCTCTAAACCCATAAATTTTCCGCTTTGGAGATATGGAAACGCTCTCCACGTTCGGTGTGACTGTAATACGCTTTTTGCTTAACACGCATTGTTTCTCTTGAAAGTTTCTGTTTCAATCTGAACCAAGCTTTAAAGTTTTTGTGATTCATCAAATTTTTGAAACAACATAAAAATATAAGCTGATGTACATTCAAGCAAGGAAAAAATATTAGCATTAAACCTATCTTCAATTCATAAAAATTTTACTTACTTTTTTCCAGTAAAAAGTAGTCAAAACTTTACTGCTCATCGTGCTATAAGTGTTACCGTTCTTCTGGAAGCTAGTGGCATACAGCTGTTTCTCACCATTTTCACCTCTGAAAAAAACAAACAATAATAATTTCTTGTGGTAAATCAGCACAATCCTTTGCCAACCTTTTAATCGAAGCAACGACGTCTTTAAATTCTGCTTCTCGTTCGAGTGAGCTGATGTCCACAGCATTTAAGTCGATTTCGCTCTGATCTTCAAGCAACGGATGCTTGATCACGTGACCTAATGATCAACGAGGCAAAAAGGTTTAAGCAAACCAAGCGAACTTCAGTTTCTACGTAGATACATAATTGAAGATAAAAAAATATGTTTTTACCGGTGTCGTCCATAAGAAACACGTAAGCGTCATCGTCATGGATGAGCGAACTGGGCAATTTTAAAAAACTGTCCAATGAGGTGTCGATTGCAGCTACCCCGATGAAATGTCCGTCCCGATATACTGGTAAACTGGCCGTAATGACTTGTCCTGTTCAAAAAGGCAATCGTTTGTAAAGCAAATTAAACAAAGTTTTTTCACAAAAACTAAAGAACGTTGAAAACAAGCAAATGTTAACTTTATTTCATACTCCAACTGAGATGCGGCGGCCTTCTGGTATGCCATTACTGCTACGAATGACAAAGCGTTTGAAGTTTGTTTTAAAGCCAAAGAATTTAGTTTGAAGTTGTTTGTTAATGGGAAAAAAGTGAAAAATTGCAGCGAAATATTTACATCCTTTAAGAAGTGTTATTGGTGAAAACGTTTGGGAATCGTTGGTTTAATTTTGATTAGCTTATGCATTTAGTAGTATAAAAATTATACAGCAAGTCGAATCAGAGTCATTCTCAAAGCTTTTCGTCTGACCCTCTTCAGAAGAAATCGTTAGGATGAAAAAAAGTAAAGAACTGAGCGCTCTCGTGGTCGAAAGTGATGATGTAATGGCTTCGTTTCTATTTTCAATTTCTGTCCAACAAACCGTTTCTTCAAAAACTATATGTATACCTAGGCCCCATCGATCTAAATAAGGAAAAGTCCACGCAGGAGTACGAGCAACAATCTCTTTGCTTTCCGACTTTCGGTGAAGCAAACCGTTTTTTGTGATTGTAAGTTCATCTTCAATCTGTTAAAAATATTTAATAGATTAGAAACCAATTCACTCGTAATTAAGAATGTAATTTCATTGTCAACTTTCAGTCATTTATTATGAACCACTTCCCTATTGCACGAGAAAAATTACGAAAATTATAATAAAAACTCACAACTTTACAATTTATAAAAGTGTTTGCTTAAAAAAAAATGTTGTTTTCGGAATTGTTAATCAAATGAAAGGAGATTGTTGGATTAGAACTGAATTCTTAAATCGGAGGGCGAGAAAGGTTTTTTAGGAAGGCGCGAGCAACAGGGTGCAAATTGAATTAATACCTGTTTTGACAAAGTTTTTATTAATAGTTGGTTCCGTGACAATTTAAGAACTAATTATGTATCAATTATTATCGGTAATATAAGGAAACATTTGTTTTTTTTAACAACTACTAATTTTGAGAGATAAAAATTAAAGAAAATTTGGACCAATTCCATGTGAAGACTTTTTTTGGTGATCACCTCTTTTTATGGAAAAAAATCACGAAATCCGAGACAGATTCAAAGTGAAACCCTTTTTTCAAGAGATCACTACTTTTTAAAGCTTTTACTTTTAACTTCAGTCGTCAAGGGAGGTGAATTCATCTTGCATAAAAAAGAGAGGGCGCGACTTTTCTTGCATGAAGAGGGGGCGCGAGATATGTTTGCGTGAAAAATTGAGGCGCGTCTCAAAAAGTTTATGAAGCACTGGACTAGAAGACTCGAAGCTAGCAAAATACGCGAGTTTGTTGACTTTTTGGTACAGTGACTTTTGACATTCATGTTTAAAACAAGTTTTACCAAATCCTTAAACATTTATTAATATTGATGATTTTAGAGTTTTTATTGGATGCCATTAAGCTAAACAGACAAAGCGCTACGAAAGTTATCACAAACATATACTAAATTCTTACAAAAAATATCTTTCTTGATTAAGTGACTCTGTAGAATTTAGATGTTTAATTCAACTTAAGTCAAACAACCAACTTAAAAAACTATACCCGCTCGGTTGCATAACAAAATACTTCACTAAAAGCAATGGTCATAAAAGTCACTATAACATAGTATAGTGACGTGTGTTTGTGTACTACCTAAAATAAGTATTATTTTGTACATTACCTCGCTGATTCGTATTTCTGTTTCAAAACGCTTTTCCAGTTTCAAATCTAAACAGTAGATTAACCAAAACCATTTGAATGTTTAGGCTAAATTACAACGTTAAAAAGTCAAACAGTCAAAAGTCAAAAAACAAAAAATTTAGTACCGGTATTCTAAAATCTAACCAAACCAAGGCTACTCATATACCATTGGCAGTGTGGTTAAGAGCACCACGTCAAAGCGATGCTGTCAACATAGTTTCGGTTCGATTCTTGCTCTTTTCATATTATTAGATTTATTTATATTTTATCGCTATATTTATCTTCCTGACTTGCAGGAAATCGATGGAAGTACTAATGCATAGGACAGGCAATTACCCGACCTGCTTCCAGAGATGCCGAGATACAACTGAAACTTTTTTTTATTTGTTTTTTTTACTTTTATGACTGAAATTTAACACTGAAATATGACTGAAATTTAGAACTGCTTCCCAAAACCTACAAGCTGGGTAAAGTGCCGTAAAGTGCCTTTTCAAGGATACAACAGAAAAGCACGAGTACCAAGAAAAGACCAAGAAAAAGATTTTCCCTCGGTCGAGTTGCGCCCCAAAATTTTAGAAATTACTTAAATGTGCCGAAACAAGGTTGCGAAGCACTGCTCTAAATTGAGCGCTGACGACATTGTTCTGCCAGTTGGTACAATAAATAGATGATACGAGAATGGTGATGCCGTGAGATGCATAATATTTTAAATTTTCATTATTTTCTGTATTATATCTCAACATATATGTCTAACATAAGCAGACATTTTTGAGAAAAAAGATATTTCAAATAAACAAGTTAATTTATTTTCGAAACTAAAAAGAGCAATTCATTGTGAGCCTATAATGTTACGCTTACTTCTTCCTTTCTGGTTGTAAATTGTCAGTTTGATCGGACGTTTTCGACTTTTTCTTCGACTTGAAATCATTCCTATTGAGTTCTTAACAGAAACAAATTTGTAAGAAGTTGATGGGCAAAGAAAAACGATTTCCTGGGTGAAGAGAGATTCTGTAAATAGGTTCCTTGTCAGTTAACTTGTTAAAAAATGGAACAAATATAGCAATAGCAGAATTATTTTTCGTTACCCGAATTTAACGCTTTCCAACGGAAAAATGAAAAAGTGTATTTGAATGTTTTCTCATAGTCGGGGACACCTACAAATTTTAAATACACTTTAATCAATAAAATCAAAAAAACAATTCGTTTATTTTGCTGTATTGTAGAAAGATGCAATACCAACATTGTTAGAATTACTTTTAAAGTTTTTCTAATCGCTAATTTAACAAGACAAAATATTATTTGAAATATTTTTAGATATTTATAAAGTTCATTTAAGTTGAATGTACAGTGAGAGAAAAAATATTAAGTTTACCACAAAATGGCAACATATACATATTACCGTATCCGGACAATTGTTCAAAAACAGTTGTTCGGTTTAGTAATTGTTCGAACAAACAATTGTTCAAAAATTATTCGAAATCCAGAACCAACACTTTACGAGCAATAGGGTTAGGCTTAGGGTCAGCGTTAAGTATTCATTAAAAAAAGCAAAATATTTAAAGACAACTGCATTTAGGGTCATTTTTCGAGCAATCGTCATTTCAAACAACTGTCGAGTCGAGCAACTGTTTTCAAACAATTGTCCGTAAATCATATACAGTAGACTCCGCTTAACTGGATCACTTCGGGCAGAGAGCTTTTGATCCAGTTAGCCGAATGATCCAGTTAGCCGAAAAGTTGTCTATTTAAAAAAAGATTAAGCTTGTTATGTCATCAAAGAAAATCAAGTTGTTTTATTGTAAAAAACAGTTAATGCTGCGGAAAAAAACGACACAGAGTAGACTGTTTCAAGTCTGCTGTGAGAACATGACTGGATGCTCGTTCAAGCTTCGTCAGCAGATTTTCATTGTCAACGAAACCTCGTCCCAGCAGACCCCTTGTGAGAGTACTCAAAGCTTTGCGGGTCTCTGTAACACTTGGAATAGGTTCTTTATCTGCATCGTCATCACCTTCTTCTTCTTCTTCGTCTTCTTCTTCATGGCGAGCTCGCACAATATCCACGATTTCATCCTCATCAAGAACATGTGCAACCTCCAGGTCATCATCAGCTTTGACGAAATCTTCCCATTGTTTTTGGTTCATTGGTAGCTCAGAAGGAACTGCAGTTATTTGCGAAGGGTGAGCAGGTCTTTCATGCGGGCCCATTTTTAATCCAGACTTAACCCAGCAGTTTCTAATTGTAACTGAATCAATTTCTTCCCAGGATGCCTTCATAAGCAGAATCCCATCCAAAAGAGTGATTTTTTTGGCCAGTTCGCATGCAGTGGCAGTGACTGATTCATCCATTTGCTGCAGCACTTGTCGACACATGGCCTTGCGAAAAATTGCCTTGACAGCTCGAATGATTCCCATGTCACAAGGCTGCAGCACAGAGGTTGTATTAGGTGGAAGAAATTCCACTCTAATGCTGGACAGTCCCGTGACTTGTGTGTGAGCTGAGCAGTTATCTGCTAACAGTAGGATTTTTCTATTCTTCTTCTTCAAATCTTTGTCCCAAGCACGAAGAAAACTCTCCCATATTCCTCCGGTCATCCAGGAATTGGAATTAGCTTCATAGTCAACTGGAAGTGGATTCACATTTTTAAAACAACGTGGGTTTTTTGACTTCCCAACAACAAGAATCTTCTTCTTTTCACCAGCCATACTGCATGTCAACAGACACGTGATGCGCTCTTTAGATTTCTTCGTGCCACGTCTTGTATCATTTCGAAAAGTTAGCGTTGAGTCAGGCATGGCGCGAAAGTAGATGCCTGTTTCATCAGCATTAAAAATGTTTTCCTCGTCATATTGTTGGCAAAGGCTTGGCCACACTGTTTCAATCCAATTTTCTCTTTGTTGAACATCTGAATCTTTGGCCTCGCCGTGCAATTTTTTATGCCCCAGACCCTCTCGCTTCTTGAACCTCGAGAACCAGCCTTCACTTGCTTTCCAATCGCCTTGAACATCGAGTTTCTTGGCAAACTCTTCTGCCTTTTCACGCACAATTGGACCACTAAGGAAGTCGGCTCCTCGATGTAAACTTTGTTTGATCCATTCTTTCACAGCCTCATCCACAAGTGGGACCTTACTGTTGCGCCTCCGTTTTCGGTTGGACTCTTCACTTTCTTCAAGAGAATTCCGGTTTTTGAGGTGCCGGTTTAAAGTGCCTTGAGGAATGCCCAACAGCTCAGCTGCCTTTCTTTGTGATGTCCCCTGCAAAAATAAAATAAATAAGTTTCTGCATGTTTTATGCATCAAAAACAGCATTATGGATGCGAAACCTCAACTTACATTTGGTAGTTTGTCATAAGCTTGCAGCAATTCTTGAATTTCTTTTAGAGATCTTGAGGCACAGCGTTTTGACATGATGTCTGGTTAACTGCTAAAATTTAACTGTCACACGCTACTGAAGCAAGGCGGCATGTGACGATTGTTACATATACTAATTGTAATTGTTACGATTGTAACTGCTACGGCCGCTTACGCGCATGATCACTGCATGGCACAAGCATGTTTTAGCGTGTTATCATTCAATGATTGAGATACGTGCCATTCGAAAATCGAAATACGGAATTTTACGGTAAGTTTCAGTGTAAAAGTGATCCAGTTATCCGAAATAGTGATCCAGATAAGCGGCGTACTTTTGCATAGAAAAAGCGCATGTGATTCGGGACTTAGAAAAAATGATCCAGTTAGCCGAGTGATCCAGTTATCCGTGAGTCAGTTAAGCGGAGTCTACTGTATTACAAAAAAGTGTGCTGAACAACTTCTTACCACTTGCAGTGATACTGTTAACTAAAGCACGAAGTTCTTTCTTATTCTGTTCAGTGCCAGAAACAAACATAGTGTTGAAGCATGTTTGACAATCAAGACTCTTGTGCATTCCAGTTTCAGACACGGCAATAAATGCAAGCTGATCACATAAAAAAAGTCAATGAATAAACAATGTTGGTTTAGACAACCGAAAACGCACAGAAAATATATAAGTCCTTAAGCAAATAGGTTTTTACCTTATCATATGGTGTCAGGCTGTTTATTTGACTAATTGCTAGATTTCTCAATACTTTAAACGACTGCGAGTACCACTCCCACACCGAACTATAAGCTGAGGGATTGTTGTCAAATATGATGACAACCTGTCGCGACTGTCGATTTACTGCATTAATGAACCATGGGCTGCAAAACAATCTTAGATATAACGACAAATTTTAATTCTGATGTAATTTCTAATAAATAACCGATCATAAGTGCTTGAACTCAATACAAGAGCATCAATTGATTTGCTGACAATCTCAAATCTAAGAAATACAATATTTTTTATCATTGTTCTTTCTATTTATTTGTCTAACTTGTGGGAAAACATCGGAAGCATTAAAATTAGAGCAACAGTCACGTGTTCACCCAGATCTGTTTTAGTTATGCCAAAGTGTTTATGTAAAATTTTAATTTTTATTTAGTTCTTTTTCAGTTTTTATTTAATGATATGACTAAAATTTAGAGTTGCTTATATAGATTGTAAAGCAAAGAAAAGTTTTTTAAAAACTCTTTTTAAACGACACAAAAGAAAGTCTAGAATAAGAATTGAACCGAGACCGTGTTGATCGCGGTCGCCACCAAAATGACGCTTCTATCAATCAAACTCATAACCTGCCGACTAATACATATATTAATATAATGATTTAAGGTAATAGCAAGAATGAGAGTGCCAGAAAACAGCGTTTACTTAGAATTTAATGTCGAAAAGTATCTTTTCTCTATGGAATTGTCTCATAAACGTCTGCTGAAAGAAAAATACTTGATTAGGACGCGTAAATGTCGTTTTGACAGAATCTCTTTAGTGGATGTTACCGAGAGACAAAAAATCTATCACTTCATGTCACAAAAACTTTTTTTCCGATAATTTTTTGCAAATTATTACCGTTTGGTTAATACATCTAAATTTTTTCAATATTTGTAGCTGGCGTCGCAAAATGTTTTTGCTGGGCGCATGCATGAGATTTTTAAAGGCTCGTTTCCATTACGAGCATTGAGTGGGAGTACTCTTTGTTTGTTTTATTGATTTTTTGCTTCTCTTAGCACTTAAACGCAGAAAATAAAAATAAATTAAGAAAACAAGCAATACTCCGGCCAACGCTCATAGTGAAAACGAGCCATAAGAGTTTGAAAACAATTAATTAACATCATTTAAATAAACAAACAAAGAAAACTCGTTTTGACATATTCAGTGTTTACCGTTCGCTGGATTCAAACGTTTTACAGTGGGATTCATGTAGTATTGGATATATGGTTGTCACTCCATCAACACTGGCAAAATACTGTCGCTGCAAAGCCGAATTCTTTATGTTTGAGATGCAAGCTTTTTCAAAGTTTTCACTTAATTTTGTGGCACCAAATGGTTTAGTTTCCGAAGACAACTCACAACCGTGACGATTTTCATCCTTGAAAAACAAAAAATAATAATCATCTAAACTGCTTTTTGGTCGCAAAGCTTCTGCTATTGAAAATAAATTATATCAGCGAAAATTTAGAAAAGTGTCTTTACACTTTTGATATAGAAAAAAATAAAAAAACTTACATATTAAGACTCGTTTCCATAACGAACGTGGAATGGTGTATTCTTTGTTTTTTGTATCAATTTTTTTCTTTCGCTTAGCGCTTGAGTGCAAAAAGAAGTAAAAAATAAATACAACAAATAAAGAATGCTCCATTTCACGCTTGCAGTGGAAATAGACTTTTATGCTTAAATTTAAAAGTGACTTGGCACAATAGCACTAACCTACCCTTAAATTCAAAGAAATGCTATGGTAGACAAGTAACATAGTTTGAAAGAAATTAACTACACTAAAGATGCGAAAAAACAGTTCTGAAAGTAGGTGTCCTAAAAATAGCCAATTAAAATCCGACAAAAAGAGTTTACTAAAAATGCATTAACTTCCATTTTCCCAGCACAGTCAAAAATCTGTGAGCCGTTTTAGAAAATAAGGCACGGTTAAAAAGAAATAACAAATTCATTTAAAGAATGCTTACAACCAGGGTTGCCAGTTCGGGCGAATAGTAGCAAATTGGGCTACTTTTTTGATGACCTTGCAAACAAATTTTGTGACTTGTAACCTTGCTACTTTTTGGACTATTAGTAAAATGTAGGTGCTTGAAGAAGATCTAGGGCGCTGAAGACACTTTTTTAAATTTCACCTTTACATTGGAACGAAATTCATAAAATCGGCAATGAATGAAAGTGAAAAACTTTTTTTATTTTAGTTTTCACTTTGAAGTCGGGGCAAAAATAGAAAACTCACAACTGACGGAAGTGAAGATCTTTTTTTTTCTGCCTTCACTTTGAATTTGGGTAATATTTGAGATTATGGACACCGATTAGAAGTGATGATCCTTGTTTCCACCTTTTGGGCTACTTTTAGTGCAAATTTGCTACATTTATGATTCATTTTAGGGCTACAAACCACCAAAAGTTTTTGCTAACTCACGTGCGATCTTATTTGTATTAATAATTAATAAAAATAATTTTTCACTTCAATATTGTAATTACGAAGTTGTTGAATAACAGATGTAATAAAAGTTCTAAAACCAATCAACTCAAAGTAGATATCGGTTATCTTGAGATCAGTCATCGCGTGAGATCGCACGTTAGAGTAGCACTCATAAGCCTACTTATTGAACTTAAGGTAGATTCAAAAACCGAAAGAACAATCGTAAACACACGAATTAATTAAGTTTTGGAATATAATTTGTGGATTTATCATTCATTATAATTTGTGGATCATTAGCTTTGTAAACAAATGCCAAAAAATAAAACAAAAAAAGATTAACATAAAACAGAAAACACCAAACAATAGCAGATTGTCTTTAACATGATAATGCATTCACTCAGTAATTAATAACTTAAGTAGCGGTTAAATTTAAGTTAAACGTAGCCTATTACCATAAAATTAGTTGAGTTCAATATAGAGTAACAGCATGATTGGCGTCCTCCAAGCCATGACCCAAACAAATTAGTAATGGGAGCAGTCCAACGAGCATTATAAGAAACTTCAGACACTTTAGCAAGTCGCTCCACAGCAGCAACAATATCTTCGTGTTTCTTGCGAAGATTCTTTTGAATCTGATCAGCAACATAAATTTATAACCACGCTGCAAATTACACTAATTATTTTTACTAATTATAATCAACATCATCATAGCTGTTTATCCTCCTGGCAGACAGGGAAATAATGGAGGCGATAAGCTTAGGGCAATCCCCAAGCGATTATCCTAATCTGCTTTCGGAGATACCAAAATATTGCCGTCTGGTTGAAGTGTTTTCATGGGTTGTTTTTCGTTGAAATATGATTTGTCACAAACAAGTCCCGGATTGCATCAAAGTCAGCATTTAGATGCATTTAAATTGCTATTTGAAAAAAGAAAATGTTGAATGACATGCAGATAACTTCAATAATATCAATCAAGGCTTTGATCAAAAAACAATATCTTTTGTAACACTCACGTTGTCTAAAAGCTGCCGGCCTCGAAAGGGAGCACGAATGATTCCAAGATTGCTCCAGTAATGCTGTTAACAGCAATTTAATCAACTCTAAAATTACTCCCTTAAAAAAAAACTTTTAACGAACTTTGCCTATGATTAAAATAACAAAACAGTTAGTTGAAACTTTTTTTCTTAATTTTTTAATTTAAATAATTCTAGTTGGTCGACTTCTTCAATATTTCTGTGATTTCTACGCTTTGTAATAAATTAAGCTTAAAAATATAATGGACACCGCTTAATAAATTCATCTCTATTTTGAATCTAATCAGCAGCGGATTTTATAACTAGCGCCACAAAAAATAGAGCTAAATAAAAATACAAGATGGGGTATTATTATGATATATCCATTCATTAATTCATTCATCATTCAAATATCATTTTATTTATCCTATTGACTCGCAGGACGTCGAAGGCGTTATACATAAGACAACTGTCAGGCGATTAACAATAACTACTTTCGAAGATGCTAAAATATTGCTGTCCGGGGAAAATTCATACAAAGTGTGGTAACGTGTCTTTTTCAAGGACATAACAGAATGACGAGAATTCGTTTTTGAAGAATGATGGAAATAGGCGACCATCTCTAGGGTGGTCACGTTTTTCAATTCATGAATCTAGACGTTCGTTAACAGGGAAACTTTGTCCCTAATTTGGGTTGCCATATCTGAAGAACCCAGCCATCGGGGGCACATTCCAGTGTTTTCTAATGCCGGTCCGAAGCCCGGATAAATGGGGAGAGTTGCGGCAGAAAGGGCATCCGGCATAAAACTTTTTTGCCAGATTATATAAATGCGTTATGTTGATAAATGCACACCGGATCGGTCGCGGCCCGCGTTACGAACGACCGCACGGTAAGGCACTTGTGGAAATTATGTTACTACTGAACACAGTAAAAACAAGAAGTTAAAGATAGCAGGAAGGCGGGTGAAGAGGCAGCAGGAAATGTGGAAAGGGAGATGCATATTCGTAAAAGTGGGTACCTTAAATATTGGAAAAATGACTGCAAGGGGAAGAGAACTGGCAGACTTGATGGAGCGAAGGAATGTAGACATATTGTGCCTACAGGAAACAAATAGAACGGAAGTAAATCGGGCAATCTTGGAGGTGGCTGCAAATCATTTTACAACGGAGCTGTAGGAAGAAGAAATGAGATAGGGATAATGGTGAGGAGGAGCTGGCTGAAAGTGTCCTGGAGGTGACGAGGGTGTCAGACAGACTAATGGCTATGAAACTATAGGTGAAAGGGTCAATCTTCAACATAGTAAGCGCATATGCTCCACAGGTTAACAACAGCATGGCGGAAAAAAATGATTTTTGGGAACATCTGGATGGGTTGATAAATAATTATATCAAAACAGGAAAGGATAGTTCTAGGTGCGGACCTAAATGGACATGTGGGCGAAGAAACATAGGAGATGAGGAAATAATGGAAAAGTACGGTGCTGGAACGAGAAATAAGAAAGGATCAATGGTTGTGGATTTTGAAAAAAGGATGGATTTGGAAATTTTCAACACTTATTTCAAGAAGAAACACGAACACATGGTGACGTATAAAAGTGGCGGAAAAAGTACTCAAGTAGATTATGTGATGTGCAAAAGGAGGAACCTGAAGGAAATATGCGATTGTAAGGTAATAGTGAATGAGTGCGTTGCGAAGCAGCACCGTATGTTGGTATGCAAAATGGCTCTCATGGTGAAAAAGAAAAAAGCAGAGAAAGTAAAGCCAAAAATACGGTGGTGGAAACTGAAGGAGACAAGCTGTCAAGAAGCGTTTAGACAAGAGATGACCAGGATTCTGGGAGGCAAGGATTGGTTACCTAAGGAGTGGGACAAAACAGCAAAAATTTTAAGAAAAACAGATGACACTGTGCTGGAAGTGACATTTGGGAAACGAAAAGGAGACAGCTAGACATGGTGGTGGAATGAGGAAATTCAGTAGAGCATAAAAGAAAAGAAGGAGGCGAAGAGAACATGGGACAAAATAAAAGATGAAAATACTAAAAAGATATACAAAAAAGAGTAAACTAAAGAAGGCAGTTGCCATGTCGAAGGGTCATGCGTATGAAGATTTGTATGATAGATTGGAAACAAAAGAAGGTGAGAAGGAGTTGTACAGATTGGCTAGGCAGAGAGACAGAGCAGGGAAAGATGTACAGCACGTGACGGTTATAAAAGATGAAAACGGTAATGTTATAGTAACTTCGGAGGCAGTGTTAAAGAGATGGAAGGAGCACTTTGAGAAACTGATGATGAACAAGGAAAATAACAGAGACCCTAGGACAGAGGAAGCAGAAGTTGTTAATAAAGAGGTAAATTGCGTCAGTCAGTACAGAAGAAATGAAGAATGAACTGAGATGGATGAAACAAGGTAAAGCGGTTGGGCCAGATGAGTTGCCAATTGAAGTTTGGAAGTGCATGGGAGAAATGGGGATAAAATTTTTGACCAGACTGTTCAACAGACTATTAGTGGATGAACGGATGCCAGAGGAATGGAGAAAGAGTGTGCTTATCCAAATCTATAAAAACAAAGGGGACGCACAGTGCTGTGAAAACTACAGAGGTATAAAGCTGATGAGCCATACCATGAAGATATGACAACGAATTATTGAAGCCAGGCTAAGGGATAGAGTACAGGTCAGTAAACAGCAATATGGATTTATGCCAGGAAAAGAAACTACTGATGCCGTGTTTGCCTTAAGAATGCTGATGGAAAATTACAGGGAAGGTCAAAGAGAGTTTTGTTGTGTATTCGTGGACTTAAAAAAAGCTTACGACAGGGTTCCGCGAGAAGAGCTGTGGTACTGTCTGACAAAATCAGGAATAGTGGAAAAGTATGTGCCACTTGTACAGGATATGTACGAACGAAGTGAAACAGTGGTGAGCTGTGCAGTAGGAAGTACAGAAAGTTTTAAGGTCAACTCCGTTCCTGTTTGCAGTGATTATGGATAGGCTAATGGATGAAGTAAAGGGGAGAACTACCGTGGATTATGCTGTTTGCTGATGATACTGTGATTTGCGAAGAGACTAGGGAAGAAATGGAGCGGAGACTAGAATCCTGGAGATATGCGTTGGAAAGAAGAGGGATGAAAGTAAGTAGGTCAAAGACCGAATATCTGTCCATAAATAGAAGAAGTGACAAAGAAACAGTGAAGATGGAGGACAGAAAAGTGCCAAGAGTAAAAAATTTAAATATTTGGGATCAACGGTGCAAGAAAGTGGTAGTTGTGAGAAGGAGTTAAAAAAAGAAAGTGCTGGCAGGATGGAACGGATAGAGAAAAGTATCAGTAGTAATCTGTAACAGGAGGTTACTAGTATGTGTAAAAGGAAAACCAGCAGTGGTGTATGGACTTAAGACGGTGGCAGTCACAAAGAAACAAATGGAAGAGATGGAATTTGCAGAGATGAAAATTTTGACGTTTGCTATGGGAGTGACGAGAAAAGATAAGATTATAAACGAGTACATCAGGGGTACAGTTAAGGTAGAACGGTTAGGAATGAAGATGAGGAAGGGCAGGATGAGGTGGTATGGACATGTCATGAGGAGCGACCAGAATTACGTAGAAAGAAGGGTGATGAAAATGGAGGAACCGGGAAAGAGAAAAAGAGGGAGGCAAGAGAGAAGATTTCTATTAATAGATGTAGTGAAAAAAGATATGGGGCAAGTTGGTGCAAAATATAAGGACATTGAAAACAGGACGGTTTGGAGAAATATGATACGCTGTGGCTACCTTTGATAAAAAGGAAAGGCCGAAAGAAGAAGATATCTGAGTAGGCGGAATTCCGGACAGACGTAAGCGGTCCAGCTAAAAAAAATTTTTTGGAGGGGCGGACAAAATAAATTTGTTCGAGATTCTCAGATTTTCCTATCTTCGTTCCAAAATCATGATGTTCTCCAAAAAAAAAACGGGATGAAATGGTCAACTGGGCGGGACCATGGCCTAAAATGGGATGTATGGCTTCCGTAATCATGTCGTTTTTATTTGCTGTGTGGCTGAGGCCAAAATAAAATTTTTCTTCTTCTTCATCAATACGGCGCTTTATCTACCTACTCGGCGACGCTGCCAACTCAGGCACAACAAAACAGTTATTAAAATAAAACAACTCTTTTTTTTTTCCTGTTACTCGTGAATTCTTATAAATTTGTTGTATCTCATTTTATTCACTTCTCCTCCTTCTCATTTTATTCAACACGGTCAAATCGCAAACTATACCATTGACGCGAAAATTTCATTTTGCCTGACTAGTCACTACGAGTAAGCAAGTGTTTATTTCTAACAGTTTGCTGTCAAAACATGAGAACATGAAATCAATAATTAAATATCAAGTGATGAACTTATAAAAGGATGGTCTAGATATTAAAATTGGCACAACAGGGCAAAGAAAGACAAGAGTGGAGACGCGCGTGGAAAGAAACGGCTAACCCCTGCCAACAAAGAAAACATGTCGTGTCCCTTACTTCGGGACGAAAATAAATGATAGATAATTAAGTAATGTACTTAAAACCGATGATTTTTACGTTAAATTTCCGTCCCAATTCAAATGGGATTTAATAAGTTGCGGATTTAGTCTATTATCCATAGGTCTATATTTTTTAAACAGGGTTTACTGATCAAAAATAACACTAAAAGCTAAAAGTAATTCTATACAAACATTTAGAAAAATATCGGATTTAACATGAAAGTAAGTACAGAAGTAGGCTATGTCCAACTCTCTAATTATGTAGCCAAAATGCTGTTTCAATTTCACCTTTCACAATAACTTCGACTATCTCCCTGATTTTTGAATTTGTTTATAATACTTTACTTATTTCTTCACATACTGCTCTAACCTGCATTTCCTTCTGCTGCATTGTCTGACTAATGAAATTAGATATCTTTGCTGTGTCGAGATTTAGCTGACCAAAACAGCATACTATTGTTGTCAAGGCGAAGACGGCAAAACGCAACATCTTTCACTGCGTAAAAACAACTGGCTATAATAAATGTAGTTTTTTAAACGAATTAACGGCGATGGCCCAAACGCCAACTACACCGTCGGTTGACTCTATTCGAATAAGTAATCAACACAACCTGCGGCTGACCTCCCTGCTGAAGCACACGCACGGTTCGCAATGAATGAATGTATGCACAAACGAAAGCACGATGCGCACGATAGCACGAGGTACGAAGGATAGCACGATTGTACGTTAGTACGGTTCTTCTGTAATCACAGAAGCACTTAATATTAATAAACAGCCACTAACTGCTGATAATTTTATACAATTTGACACATAACAATAATAAACGTACCAGGCTTGTTGGGCCACAATACCGCCGGTCGATGTGTTTGATAAATAATACTTGCTGAATCTTGCCACAGAAATTAACAATTACTTCCAGCATTAACAATTAGCATTAACTCATTTAAAAGCACTTATTCAAATAGAATGTTAAAAATACAAACAAATTAGAATTTTTAAAACCATAAAAATGAAATTAAAACTTTAAAACTAAATATAACTAGTTAATCAATTAGCTGCTTCTTGTTTAAGTTCCATTATACTTTGTGAACAAGTTACACGTTTCATGAAAAGCGAAACAATGGGCATTGTGACTGAATTACGAAGCACATGTGAAACTAAGTTGCCGCATATAAAAACTAAAAAGGCAAACGAAAATAAGGAAATCTTAAACTTAAAATCTTACACTCCCCGCCGAAAATGTGGGGACACATTTTACACAAACAACAGACAAAGATTTTAAGCATTGCCATGTTTCCGACCAGCTGGGAGTCGACGGCCCATTACTGATCAAAAACAGAGGGACCGTTGGTTGATGCTTGATTTGATTCACAAATCAAACACAACTTTATTGTTAGTCTTCGGAGGACATCGGCATCATCTTTCACTTCAGTCTGACGTACGACGCCGTTGAGATCAGGACTGCCATGATTCCGATCAGCTGGGAGTCGACGGCCCATTACTGATCAGAAACAGAGGGACCGTTGGTTGATGCTTGATTTGATTCACAAATCAAGCACAACTTCACAATTGGTCTTCGAAGGACGCTGACACCAATTTTTACTTCGACTTGACGTACAACGCCGTTGGGATCAGGAAAGGTAGAGATCACCTGGCCCATTCGCCATTTTCCTCTTGGGACCCCATCATCAACAACAAGTACTAGATCACCATTCTGAAAGTTTCTTTCCTTATCTGGCCACCTTTGACGCAGGGCTATTGTAGGCAAATATTCTCTACGCCAGCGCTTCCAGAAGAAATCTGCCAAGTATTGGACTTGGCGCCATCTTCGACGACCATAACAGTCTCGGGATTCGAACACCCCGGGTGGATCATTGCAACTTTGGCGCATCAGAAGCAGATGGTTGGGGGTCAGCGGTTCATTACCATGAGGATCCAAGGTGATTGGACAAAGAGGCCTTGAATTAAGGATGTTTCCACTTCAAGTAAAAGGGTATGGAGTACGTCATCAGTAACTACTTGGGACTTTAAAAGAATATCTAAAATTCGTCTTATTGATCTTATCATCCTTTCCCAGGCGCCACCCATGTGGCTGGCAGCTGGAGGATTGAAGTTCCATTTAATACCTGTCTGTTTGAAATATTCATCCATCTTGCTCTGGTTTAGCCGGGACAGTTCTTTTCTGAGAATACTTTCTGCTCCTTTAAAGTTGGTGCCGTTATCAGAAAACACTTCCTTTGGGTGTCCTCTGCGGGCTATAAATCGGCGGAAGGCATTTATAAAGCAGTCCGTTGTCATGTCATCCGCGACCTCGATATGCACGGCCCTCGTAGTCAAGCAAGAAATAACGCATCCATATCTCTTAAGTTGACTCCGGGCTCTTTTTACCAGGATGGGCCCAAAATAGTCGATCCCTACATAGAGAAACGGTGGCTCGTTCGAAACTAGGCGGGAGCGGGGCAAGTCAGCCATCTGCTGCTGACCGCGAGGCACACTTCTCTTGCGGCATATGACACATTGGTTCAATTCTCTGCGAACGGCTGCTCCTCCCTTTAAAATCCAATATTTCTGACGTATTGAAGTCCAGGTAAAGGAAGTTCCAGAATGACCACATTTGACGTGGTGATAACGAATCAACAGGTTAGTAAGATGATGTTGATACGGCAGGATTGCAGGATGCTTTGCTGAAAAGTCAATTGTAGCATACTCTAGTCGTCCTCCCACTCTAAGGAGTCCTTCAAATAAGATTGGGCTTGTTTTGTACAAGCAGCGTAATTGAGAATTTTCTTTGAGCTCTCTTTTTATTACTTTATTTGGCAATCGGACTTCGCTTTCTAATATTTTGAATACAGGACCGAAAACTTGGCGCTGCACATACGCCACAAGTCGCAATTCGGCGGCTTCCAATTCGTCTACTGTTATGCCACCTTTACGCACGGAAGACTTATCTTTCAAAAATGCAATGAAACGACGGTGCCAAGCGCAAGCAACTTTTAACCTATAAAGGGAAGAGAAACGAACAATCAGGTCGTCGACAGTCCCACAGGTTTCTTGAACTCGGCTTACTGCAACTTGTTTGTTTTCAACAAAGTGAAAGTCATCGGGAAGCTGACCTTTGAAGGGGGCAGCGGCTTCTGGTGGTCGAGGCCACGAACCTTCATTTTCCCAAAGAAAGCTAGGTCCTTTTGGCCAGCGGGAAACCAATAATTGCGAAGGAGACAGTCCTCTTGAAGCGTCGTCTGCAGGGTTGGACTTCGTATCAACGTATTTCCACTGCTCAGCCGACGTATGACGATGGATCTTAGCTAGGCGATTGGCCACGAATGTTTTAAAACGTTTTCTGTCATTTCGGATACTACCCAACACAATACAAGAATCAGTCCAAAACGTTGAGCGGCACTTAGGAAGATCTAGCTGCTTGGTTAGCCATTTATCAGCTTGCACAGCCATGACGGCTGCAACGAGCTCAAGTCTGGGAACGCTGTGAGATTCAAGGGGCGTTACTCGAGCTTTGCCGCACAAAAAACTGCAATGAATTTTTCCATTAATATCTGCGATTCGTAAATACGAAACAAATCCATATCCGGAAATGGAAGCATCTGAAAAATGATGAATTTGATAATCGGTTATTGGTCCTAACGCCTTGGATAGAAAACACCTTGGTAAAGAGAACTTTCTTAGGTCATCCAATTGTTGAAACCATGACCACCAATGTTCGTTCTCCTCATCTGGCAATTCATCATCCCAGTCAAGATTCATCTGAACTATACGCTGTTGCATGATTCTCGCAATCAGAATTACTGGTGCCACGAAGCCAAGGGGATCATATAAGGAATTAACGTAAGAAAGAATCATTCTCCTTGTGAATCTTCGATCATGTTCTGGCATCTTTACATTAAAGTGAAACTCGTCTTCAAGTACATTCCACTGTACACCGAGTACCTTCTGTCCCGCTGATCCGTCTATTTCCAGCGACACATTGCTCATTGTTGGCGCCCTTTCTATTTCAGGGACTGATTCAACTGCCTCCGGGACGTTGGATAGCCACTTTGTTAAGTTAAATCCACCCAGTTTCAGCAAACGGCGCAGACCTTCAACGGTATTTTTTGCCTGTTCGACTGTGCTGACGCAGGTGAGGCAGTCATCAACGTAAAAATCCTTTTGGATGACATCGCAGATGCGAGGATCAAATTCGCCTCCGAATCGGTTAGCGGTCTCTTTGAGGCAGTATGTTGCTATGCATGGGGACGAGGTGGCTCCAAATATGTGGACTAACATCCGGTATGGAACGGGTTGTTTATGTAAGTCTCCCTCAGGCCACCACAAAAAACGAAAAGCATTGTGATCTTGATGTGTGGTTTTCACCTGGTGGAACATTGCTTGAACATCGGCCACAATAGCGATGCGCTCGCGTCGAAAACGACTTAAGACCCCGACCAAACCATTAACTAAGTCTGGACCTTGTTTAAGAGCATCGTTTAAGCAGATTCCGTAATGCTTGGCTGCGCAGTCAAACACAATCCTGACCTTGTCTCGCTTTTTTGGATTATACACTGGGTGATGTGGAAGGTACCATGCAGAGTCGTCCATGGCAATCTCATCAATTGGGACTCTTTCTGCATATCCTGATTCGATGTAGCCCTCTATCGTTTCTTTATACTTGGCCATCAGTTGACTGTCTCTCTGCAAGCGTTTCTGAAGACAAGACAAGCGCTTGCTTGCCATGAAGCGGCTATTGCGAGGCAGTTTAACGTCACTTCTCCAAGGCAACGGGGCACAGAAATGACCATTCTCATGAGTGACGCCATTTTTCAACAAGGTCGCAACTTCTCGGTCTTCTTTAGAAGAAGGGGCGTTAATCACATCTGGTTCAAACTCAGTGAACCAAGACTTTCTAATCTCGTGGTCAAGAGCTTCATCACTTTGCACAAAGTAAGTCTGCATGTCCTGGTTGCCTTCTGTTCTGTTAATTGCTGGCCCCAGTAGTGACCAGCCGAATGGGGTTTTAACAGCATTAGGTTGAGTTCCATCGCCTTCACGCATTTCAAGAATCCGGTGTGCATTAGGACAATCTAAACCGATTAGCAACGACACTTTATCTTGATTCATTTTAGGTATTGTCACGCCTTGCAGATGAGGTAAAGATAAAAGATCATTTAATGAAACTACGGCGTTTGGAGAGACTGGCAATGCATCAGCCTTCACTACTTCCCTAATTTTGAAGTTAACGGAGTCATCCATCAAGGAAGAAACAGTCAAGTTTACAGAATACTTTTCAAAAGGTTCTGAGTGCTGTGATATTGTGACAATGTTAACAGGCCGTGGGCTTTCTTGAATGCGTAACCGAGAAAATAAGTCCTTGTCGATAAATGATGTTTCTGAGCCCGTATCCAGGAACGCATAGGTTTGAACTGTCACACCTCTAGCTTCAACCTCGACGGGAACAATGACGCGAAATCCTCGTTGGCTCTGGTTAACATAACAACAAGTTTCGCCCGAAATCGTTTCATCTGTGCCTCTGGGCTCATCTTGCCGTGATGTATTGTCTAACGCCGATGTATTTGCATGAAGCAGCCTGTTGTGTCGTCGACCACAATTGTTTATACGACATCGAAAAGACCCTCGGTGATCCTTTGTCGCATGCTTCGCAAAACATATGTGGCAACGCTGGGATTCTTGCACAAAACGCTCTCTTTCGGCGACTGATAATTCAAGAAAATCGTTACATTTGTACACCAAGTGATCTGGCTTTGAACAGTAATAACACTGTTGTGCGGGAAGCTCCTTTGAACGAGAAAAACTTACGCCTTTGCGTGGAAAACGGCTCGGAGCGTTAGATTGACTAACCGTAGTAGTAGCGCAAATATTTTTTCGAACACCACCTTCATTAACGCGTCTCCTTTCGGTCTGATCACTGGCAGAAACAAGAAACTGCTCTGGGAATGCTTTAAGGATATCTGCCTCCCTTTTCACATAAGTCACGAAATCTGAAAATGTTGGTTTTCTCTTTTCTTCTAAATATATTTTGGCATAGTGTCTCCGCCAATGATAAGAAACAGCTTGAGGCAACTTATCGCTGAGCCCTTTTAAACAATCCACGGTATTTAGTTCTGAATAATCGCCTAAATCTTCTAAAGTGACAAGGCCTTTTCTAAGAGCATTTGCGTAGGAAGCCATTGAAGAACCATTGTGCGGTTTTACGTTGCTTCTCTGAAGTAGACTTCTTTTAAATGACTCTGCTATTATTCGCGGGTCACCAAAACTTTCAAAAAGAATATATCTGGCTTCTTCATAGCCTTTTGAAGCAGGTTGCAACGACGGACAATGCGAGATCGCATCATAAGCCTTTCCATAAGTATTTTGAAGCAGGTAAGCAAGTTTTTGTTGATCGCTAAATATGTTTTTGTCGTGGATATTTTCATTAAAGTATCTAAAGAATGCACAATAATCCTCCGGATCACCATGAAATTTAGGGCATTCTAGTTTTGGCATAGACATGTATTCTACAACAGCTGCCAAAGGCGAACAGTCATTACCTTTATGCGAAAGATTAGCTTGTTCCTCGCTAACACTCACGGGTTGAGATAATGGCGTTCTAATTTGTGACCGAGTAGGCATTTGAACAATGCTCGGTTGAAGACAAGCTGAGCGTTTAAAATTCAAGACATCGTTTGTCGCTGCTAAATTGTTGGGGGCTGAAACAGGTCTATCATCATCGGGAATTGACGTTTTACAGCCGGATCTAGCAGACCGAGATCTATAGCTTTCCTTGTCATTAAGAATTTGATCTACCGTTTCCGCTTTCCTTAATTCAATTTCAGCCGCTAGCCTTCGTTGTTCCAACTTGTTTCGTCTCTCTACCGCCTCAAGTTCTAGCTTGTTTTGTCTCTCCACTGCCTCGAGCTTGTTTTGTCTCTCTACCGATTCGAGTTCTAGCTTGTTTTGTCTCTCTACTGCCTCGAGTTCGAGCTTGTTTTGTCTCTCTACTGCCTCGAGTTCGAGCTGTGCCAGCTTCTTCTCAATCTTAGCTTGACGGCGTCCCTGTTCAGAAGCAGTCGTTGAAAACGAACGATGACTCTCTGACCGAGATTTGGACTCATTAGATTTAAGTTTCCGGAGGTAGGGATTAGAAGCGCGAAACGACGCAGGTCTGCTCATGACCCCTTCCGCACTAGCTATTTGATCAGTGGTTGTCACAGTTCCTAAGTGTCTAGTAAGCGTCTCTTCAACATGCGTTTCAAACTCATCGAAATTTAAAATTGCATTTTTTCTTTCTGACTTTAACCATTCCCTTTCCTCACCTTTGGGCAAAGACTGTATACGTCGTGAATACATCTCCCCTATCACTTCGAGTTCATCGCCAATCTGCAATCTAATTGATTCTACCGCAGATCTATCCAGCGAAGATAGCGCCTTTTCAGCTGACTCGTACAGAGACTCAAGAGCTTCTTTCTTTAACCGAATCTCATCCTTGGTAGGAGCGGTAACTGAGGAAGCATGGTCACGGAGATATGTGGGGGATGAATCCGACACAGACAATACACCCGACGCGGTAGGGTTGCTCGAGGACATGGTAAATAAAGCAAGCTTCTTTAAAGGAATTAAATTTGGCTTGAATGATTAGCAATCAAGCTTCTTAAAATAATTAAAATTTGGCTTGAATGATTAGCAAACAAGCTTCTTAAAAGAATTAAAATTTGGCTTGAATGATTAGCAAACAAGCTTCTTAAAAGAATTAAAATTTGGCTTGAATGATTAGCAATCAAGCCTGAAGAACGCTCGACAATGTAGTTTTTTAAACGAATTAACGGCGATGGCCCAAACGCCAACTACACCGTCGGTTGACTCTATTCGAATAAGTAATCAACACAACCTGCGGCTGACCTCCCTGCTGAAGCACACGCACGGTTCGCAATGAATGAATGTATGCACAAACGAAAGCGCGATGCGCACGATAGCACGAGGTACGAAGGATAGCACGATTGTACGTTAGTACGGTTCTTCTGTAATCACAGAAGCACTTAATATTAATAAACAGCCACTAACTGCTGATAATTTTATACAATTTGACACATAACAATAATAAACGTACCAGGCTTGTTGGGCCACAATACCGCCGGTCGATGTGTTTGATAAATAATACTTGCTGAATCTTGCCACAGAAATTAACAATTACTTCCAGCATTAACAATTAGCATTAACTCATTTAAAAGCACTTATTCAAATAGAATGTTAAAAATACAAACAAATTAGAATTTTTAAAACCATAAAAATGAAATTAAAACTTTAAAACTAAATATAACTAGTTAATCAATTAGCTGCTTCTTGTTTAAGTTCCATTATACTTTGTGAACAAGTTACACGTTTCATGAAAAGCGAAACAATGGGCATTGTGACTGAATTACGAAGCACATGTGAAACTAAGTTGCCGCATATAAAAACTAAAAAGGCAAACGAAAATAAGGAAATCTTAAACTTAAAATCTTACAATAAAGACAAAATTTTATTCAAAAATAAAATACTCTGTTAAATTTTTTTTTTTGGTTTGTTTACTGGTAGAAACCTGTATTTCTTGTTTCAGCTTTAATTTATCCTTTTTTTTTGGAAACAACAATGTTATTTTATATATATTTTATGACGTCATAAATGTTTTTAAAAATACGGTATTGAGTCAGAATTAAGAGAATTTTTTCTCAACCGCCATTCTGATAGATTCCTATTTTAAGATATGCGAACGTAAATACTATTTAAAAGCTATATAAAAGGATTGTTTATCGATATAAACAAATTAAACACATTAACAAAATAACTCAAGGTACTCCCAGTTGGGAATCACTTGTTTATGGTATTATTAAAAATTACAGTGAACGAACGCTAGAAATTATTTATGCGATGCTGACCAATAGGGCCGGCGTAACCGCTCCTCAAATTCCCCAGTTGGGGCCACTTGTCCATGGGGCCGAAGTTGTTTATCAAAGTTGTTTATCTGCTTTTCTATTCAGTTCCATTACATGTTTAGAGAAGCAAACTTTACTACGAACGAATGAAGCCAAAATAAAATAGATTTTATTCGCTAGAAATGTAAATTTGGCTCAAAAAACTTTTCTTAGTTTTTACTCAGTTTTCTGAAGCCCCAATTCCAGTTTTAGGAAGGAGCCATTGGTAAAGGTTACCAACGTTAAATCTGGGGACATTTATCTTTTTACAAACCACCTAAACCAATTTTGCCAAATAAATTTTTTTAGAAATAGTTGCTTTTCTGATTGTATATTATACTATACAGTATAAATGATACTAAGGCCTGGTCTATACCCACTTTATACGCTTTTTCTTAATTTCTACACTAGGCGAAAACGGTCGGGGTTAAAAATTGAATAAACAAACAATGCACGCCCAGTCCAGTTGTAGATAAGCTTTAACAGTTATCCTCTTTCTTCATGTTAATATGTTTATCTGTATCAATAGAAAACAGCAATTCTAGCGCTCTTATTACAATTGACTAATGATTACATTTTAAAAAAATAATTTGAGTAAAATTTTGTTTCGAAATCATGTATACAGAATTTCAATAAAATTTCTTCTAATAAATATTCATCTCGGACATTTTGATTTAAGTCATTTTTTTCGTGAAAATTGTACCTATCTAAATATAAAATGAGTTAAAATAAATTCAATTAAGTTATTTACCTTCGATAATTTTCAAAAAAGATCAAAGCTGACAATAGAAAAAATTTAATAAACTTGTATCTGAGAAAAAATAAATATCACTGTAATTTAATTTTTCTTGAATAAATTACTATCAGTAAATAACGTTTTAACTTTTTCCCTTTAAGGAGTAAGTTTTTTTACTATTACGTCACTATTACATATGATTGTTCAATCACTAACATAACTTTATTACGTTCGATTAAAAAGCTTATTAATTATTGGGCAAGCACAATATTGGGGCCAACATCAAATCAAAAAAATTTTTAAATTAGTTTAAAGTTTTTACAATATGACGTTCTTGATATGAGTTCAAATCAAATTCAAGCTTAAATCTGTTAAGCCACCATCGTATTCGATAAACCTTTTTTTTTTAATTAAATTTATCGAATTGTATGCATGAAACTTTATATATGCACATAGAAACCCAACTATTCGATAAACCTTTTTTTTAATTAAATTTAACGAATTGTATGCATGAAACTTTATGTATAAACATAAAAACCCAACTTAACCAGCTTGGTGTTAGACTTTGGAGTGCATTATCTAGCGAAGGTGTTCTAGGACCTGTTTTTTTATGGAAATATGAGTGGAGAGAATTATTTGAAAATTTTTTGTGAGGTGGTAGTGCCACAACTCCAAACTAAACCTAACTTCGATGAACTTTTCTTTCAGCAAGAGGGAGCATCTCCACATTATGCCTTAAGAGTAAGAGATTACTTTAACGAAATCTTTCCACAGCGTTGGTTCGGAAGAAGAGGTAGCATTGAATGGCCACCACGCTCACCTGACCTGACACCAATGGATTTCTGTTTTTGGGGTGTTGCAAAGAACAAGTTTCATGGAAAGAATCCCAAAACAGTAAATGAATTAAAAGATTACATTCATGACGCATTCAGAGAAATTGATGAAAATCGAAATTTGTGCCGCACTGTGTGTCAGAGTATTTTGGACAGGTGTGAAGAATGTTGCAATGTAGGCGGAGGACATTTTGAGCCCTTAAGAGATTAAACAGTTTCTGTCTAAAATATAGCTAGCATTCTAGAAGTTTAAAAGTGCCTACATGAGAACTACAAACCTACTTTTGGACTTTTGGAAACCTACTTTTGGACCTGAACCCTACTTTTGCAGCGAAACCCAAAATTAGATGTAAAATCACATGTTGAAACAGTGCAATCTTAGACATAATTTAATTTTGCAAAATAGGTTTTGAAATAATTAAAAGATTTTCTTACTGTCACAAACTTTGTTCGGGAATCCCAAAGGACCAGTTGAGCTAGGTAACCCGAATACCTGCGCTGAAACAAAGCTGTGTCTAAATTTTATTTTATTCCGGCTCAAGAAGTAGTTTTGCTATGAGCCTGACGATTTATACAGTCGAATTAACGAAAGCTCGGATTGATTTTGTCGAAGACTTTTCTTCACAACAGACAGAGACCGCTGTCTCTAATAACAACAAATATATTACAAAATCACGACCGACGAAATTCTATTCCACGCTTTGCCACACTGCAAAGCGAACTCAACGCTATAACTTGATTCGATCAACACAAAATAATTCTACCTCTGTAGAACAAAACTGCCAACCACTGGCACAAAATAAATTCAACAATTGTCCACCGACACAAAAATCTAACGGTCCACCTCCTGTGGCCAAACAAAATCACCTTCGCTCGAGCCGCCCCTCGAGTCGCTTCAAATTACCTCACAACGATAATGAATCATCATAATAATAATAATCTCGCTACGCATCGGCTTTATATAGAAAACAAAATCACGTGACGTAAACTTTCTCGTAAATTCAAGATTCAGCCAGAAACCCCTGGAGAGTTCGTTACGCGAATCAAGTGGAATATACGCGAATTTTCCAGTACAATGATGTTAGTCAAAAAAACATATTACGTCAATACAAAGAGGAGAAAAAAAGAGAAAAAGATACATGTATCGAGCCATATAACAAATTGGACGTATATCGCAGACAGCGCTCAAAGAGCCGCATTTATTCTCTTATGATAAAACTACGAACTGCTTTTAACGGGAATACACTACATCGTTATGATAAAATTATGAATGAAGTGTGACATACGCCCCCCGCAAAGAAAAATATTATGCAATAATATTTTTAACAACACACACGAAATACAAATAATTTTACAAAACAAAACACGAAGTTATTCACACGAAAGTCTATACGATTATGCGGCTGAGATAGTCCGCCATAACGTTCTCCTTGCCGGCAATGTCTTTTACTACGAAGTCGTACCCCTGCAATGATAGAGACCACCGGAGTATACGATCGTTCTTGTAGCGGGCCGTGCTAAGGAAAGTCAGCGGCTTGTGGTCCGTTTGGAGGACGAACTTCTTTCCGGCCAGGAATAAGCGAAATTTACCAACTCCCCATATTATTGCCAAGCACTCCTTTTCAAGTGTAGAGTACTTTGTCTCCGCATTCGTCAACTTCTTGCTTGCGTACGCGACGGGGTGGAGTTTTCCCTCGTGCTCCTGCATCAGAACAGCTCCAATTCCGCTGTTGGATGCATCCGTGCGTAGAGTGAAATTTCGCGAATGGTCGGGCAGTCTTAATATGGGCCGCTTCAGGAGAGCCTCTCTCAGAGTGTTGAAAGCTTTCTCCTGAGCCTCACCCCATTTGACAAAGTTTGGCTGCCCCTTCTTCGTCAGGTCCGTCAACGGTGCCGCAATAATCGCAAACGAAGGAATATAGTCCCGATAGTACCCGAGCAACCCACAAAATGATCGGACTTCCTTCTTTGTGACTGGACGCTTCGCTCGCGCAATCTTCTCTAGATTGTCATCGTTCGGCGTGATCCAGTCGTATCCGACATCGTGACCTAAAAATTCTACCGTAGATGCCCCAAAAATACATTTTGAGGGACGAGCAGTGAGGTTGGCCTCACTTAGTCTTTTCAACAATTCTTCCAAAGTTCGCAGGTGTGTCTCCCAATCTCTGGAGAATACAATCAAATCATCGATATAGCTCTCAACGCCAGACATGCCTGAAAGCACTTCCCTCATCCCACGAACCAGTGTAGCACCAGAGTTCTTCATGCCAAAGGGCATTCGAAGAAATTCATACGTCCCATCCGGTGTCACAAACGCGGTCTTGAATATATCTTCTTCTGCTACGGGTATCTGCCAATACCCTTTACTGAGATCAATTTTCGAAAAGAACTTTGACTTTCCTAATTGTTGGAAAAGATCCTCCGAAGTCCTCATTGGCTCCGGATCCGAAATCGTTACTTTGTTCAATTTTCTGTAGTCGACGCAAATGCGATTCGAACCATCCTTTTTTTTCACAATAACCACCGGTGAAGCATACGGCGATGACGACTTCCTGATGACTCCCATATCTAACATCTCCTTTATTTCTTCTTTCAGTTCCTGCCGCAGTGCATACGGCAAAGGATAAGGTTTCAAGCGGACAGGCTCCTCATCTACCAAATTAATCCGGTGTTCAATCTTAGATGTTCTTCCCGGCACATCTGAGAAAACATCAGCATAATTTTCCATCAAGGCTTGCAGTTGTCGACTTTGGCTGTCGCCCAGTTCTGTGCCCAATTTGACGTCGCTTACATCTTCCTTTTGTTTGTATGTTCCCAATTCTAACAACGAATCCTCGTCTATGCTGGGCATCTCTTCATCCATTAACATTTCCGCACCAGCTGACATCTTTAAATCTTCTTTCTCTATTTCGGTCTTCACTTCATCCTCTCGGGCATAATATTTCTTCAACATGTTAGCGTGGTAATTCTTTTCTTTGTTTCCGACCAAAATTTTATAACCATTATCTCCCATCCTTTGGATAATTTCGTACGGTCCCTTCCATTGCATTAAAAGCTTATTATTGTTCGTTGGTAGCATTACCAAAACTTTGTCTCCTTTATTAAATAGTCGATCCTTCGTTTTCTTGTCGTAGTTTCTCTTGTATCTAGTCTGGTTCTTCGTTAGCTCCTCCTGAGCAAGTTTCATCGTTTCCTCCAGCCTCTCTCTCAACTCCAACACATATTGGTAGCTGGTCTTCACTTCGGTTGATTCACTTTCACCTGTCCATAGTTCCTTCAGAATTGCCATAGGTCCTCGCACAGTGCGACCATACAAAAGTTCGAAGGGTGAAAACCCAGTGGACGCTTGGGGAACCTCTCTATACGCGAACAAAAGTGGATTTATAAACCTATACCACTGCTTCGGTTGTTCAACACATAATCGCCTCAGCATCTTCTTCAGCGTACCATTAAATTTCTCAGTCAGACCATTGCAAATCGGATGATACGGTGTCGTCGTCAGCCTTCTGATCGACAATAATCTTGATACTTCTTGCATGCATTCCGACACAAATTGAGTCCCAAGATCACTCAATACTTCTTCCGGAATTCCAACTCGACTATATAGGTCTAAAAGTGCTTCTGCCACTGTCTCGGTGTCAATATTCTTC
The DNA here is from genome assembly GCA_963680785.1 of Diplosoma virens. Taxonomy (NCBI): domain Eukaryota; kingdom Metazoa; phylum Chordata; class Ascidiacea; order Aplousobranchia; family Didemnidae; genus Diplosoma; species Diplosoma virens. The sequence goes on along the minus strand of OY796897.1, from coordinate 20,991,666 downwards.
AGAGGCACGGCCTCTGGATAACGTGTCGCATAATCCACCAGAGTAAGAACATATCGGTGCCCCTTATCACTTGCCGGCATAATCGGGCCAATCAAATCCACCGCCACTCGCTTAAACGGCAAATCCATTAACGGCATTTTTCCCAGCGGAACTTTTGCTACTCTCTCTTTCGATACCGTTCTCTGGCACACATCACATGACCTGCAGAAACTCACCACATCCTGATGAATCCCAGGCCAATAAAAATTGGTCAGTATCCTATCTTCCGTCTTCTTGACACCCATATGTCCAGCCAACATCGTATCGTGAGCGATCTCCATCACCTTCTTCCTCAGATCTTTTGGCACTAAAATCTGCTTCAATTCCTTCTCTCCTACATCAATGTTTTTGGTGATGCGGTACAAAATTCCCTTCCTCTTTATATAGCTGATCTCTCTTCCGTTCTTGACCAAGGGCGCTTCCATCGTCACGTACTTTAACAAGGATGGGTCTTCCCCTTGAAGTTTGATGAGCTCATCCTTCGTCACAGCCATCTGATTCGTTGCCTCCGCAACTTTTAAAGGTTTTGACTCGGTGCTCCTTTTAGCTTGCGACCGAGTAACTGCTGCCGCCTCCACGCACCAAGTTTCATCAGGATCATCGGGTGCTCTAGCTCCTGGAATATTTCCAACAATCAACGGATACAGCGGGTCTCTTAAGCACAAAGCTTCCACTGTTCCACTACAATAAGGCGTATTTATCTCTACATTTGCAAACGGGGCCTTCAGTAAAGTGCGCGCAACCGTCATTATATACCCCACCTTTCCTGTGAGCTGCTCTTCCGCGACCAACTCCCTCTTAACGATCACTCCGGAGCACCCAGTGTCTCTCAAAACGGTGACCGATTTGTTTCCGACCATTCCAATCGACGTAGGCATTTGATTACTTAAATTTTCGTCTAAACATGCGCCATTCAAAATTCCAATTTTTCGTCCATCTTTTAGCTCTAAATACTCTTGTGATTTTTGATCAATTTCTTTTCTTTCTTTACTTACACTTCGGTAATTTTCTTCTTCTTGTTTTTCATTTCCGATCTCACTAAAACTCTTTATAGGCACGGCGCAAGCAACCTTGTATGCTCTTTCCCGCGCACCAGCACCACCACGCGCTAATCGATTTCTTTCTTCGCATTGCATAAAAGTATGACCCATTCCACCGCACCGGTAGCAATATCTTTTGGGGTTTCTCTCTTGAATCTTTGAGAAGCACTCACTTGCCCTGTGCCCGACTTTCCCGCAGTTAAAGCATTTTATATTTCCTTTCGTTGTAGGAGAGATATCCGGAATCTTGCCTTCCAATCTTGGCGCGCCGACACTCTTCTTAGCACTTACATCTCGGCTTGACAGCTTCCTGTTGTGCGCTGTCAAGTACTGCCCCGCACTCGCTGCCAATTCTCGGAGATCCTTATGCTTGCTCTCCATCAGATGTACCGACAATTCCTTCGGGCACGCGTTTATAAACTGCTCCTTAACCATTAGCTCGACAACACCTTCGAAGCTGCTTTCCATATCAGAAAGCTTCACCCACTGCGTGAAATAGTTTCTAAGCCTTACAATGAACTGGTCGGGGCTCTCAGCACCCTCTGGCTTGGCTTCTCTAAAACGTTGGCGATACCCTTTTTCCGTATAGTCGTATCGCTCTAGCAACGCTGCCTTCAATCGCTCGTAATCCAGAGCATCCTCCTGTGAAAGTCTGGAGTACACGCCCAAAGCTTCCCCCCTCAACAAAGCACTCAACTGAGTCGCCCAATTAGTCTGGGGCCAATTCGCAACCGTAGCATATCTTTCAAAGCGCAACAAATAGCTATCAAGGTCGTCTTTTCCGTCAACAAAATGAGGGAGATCAAGGGACTTTACCCCTCCAAAAGCACGTACGCCCCCCGCCTGGTTTGCTTCTCCCCCTTCTCCAGCAGAGCGATTGGCTTCTCGTTCCAACCTCAACCTCTCTAATTCCATTTGCATTTTCCTCTCTTCAAACTCCATTCTTTTGAGCTCTAATTCTCGTTCTTTCTCCTTCTCTTCCAACATCGCTTGTCGTTCCTTTTCCTTCTCTTCCAACATCGCTTGTCGTTCCTTTTCCTTCTCTTCCTTTTCACATAGTCGGTTCCACTCGCTCTGGAAGAAATCGGCTTTTGCCTTTTCCGACATCTTCAAATTTTCCACACGGACTCTCAGTCTTTCGAACTCTTCCTCAATCGAACTATTCGCCATCTTCAAGCTGTAGACTCCTGTTCAGCACTCTTAAACGAAAATCTAAATCTTCCCGGACGACGAGCCCCCAGATGTCACAAACTTTGTTCGGGAATCCCAAAGGACCAGTTGAGCTAGGTAACCCGAATACCTGCGCTGAAACAAAGCTGTGTCTAAATTTTATTTTATTCCGGCTCAAGAAGTAGTTTTGCTATGAGCCTGACGATTTATACAGTCGAATTAACGAAAGCTCGGATTGATTTTGTCGAAGACTTTTCTTCACAACAGACAGAGACCGCTGTCTCTAATAACAACAAATATATTACAAAATCACGACCGACGAAATTCTATTCCACGCTTTGCCACACTGCAAAGCGAACTCAACGCTATAACTTGATTCGATCAACACAAAATAATTCTACCTCTGTAGAACAAAACTGCCAACCACTGGCACAAAATAAATTCAACAATTGTCCACCGACACAAAAATCTAACGGTCCACCTCCTGTGGCCAAACAAAATCACCTTCGCTCGAGCCGCCCCTCGAGTCGCTTCAAATTACCTCACAACGATAATGAATCATCATAATAATAATAATCTCGCTACGCATCGGCTTTATATAGAAAACAAAATCACGTGACGTAAACTTTCTCGTAAATTCAAGATTCAGCCAGAAACCCCTGGAGAGTTCGTTACGCGAATCAAGTGGAATATACGCGAATTTTCCAGTACAATGATGTTAGTCAAAAAAACATATTACGTCAATACAAAGAGGAGAAAAAAAGAGAAAAAGATACATGTATCGAGCCATATAACAAATTGGACGTATATCGCAGACAGCGCTCAAAGAGCCGCATTTATTCTCTTATGATAAAACTACGAACTGCTTTTAACGGGAATACACTACATCGTTATGATAAAATTATGAATGAAGTGTGACACTTACCAATTACTTCTTTTATTAAAAGTTGTAAGTACTATTTTCTTGTTTTCAAAGTCGCAAAAATTATAAAAGTTTTACGCTTTGTTAAAGAGTAACTTCTTGACTTGAACAAAATTTTTACTTGAAAAAAAGCAACAATGAAATCGCTTTGAGGTTAGAAAAACTTAAAAAAAATTGTGTCAATCATTCTGTAACATAAAAAATGCAACTTTTTTGTATTAACAGGTCAGGCGGTTTAAAAATTGTGACAGACGCAATATTTTTTATGAGATGAGCCTAAATAGTCATGCTTCGCTATTTTTCTGGTGGCATTTTTTAAAAATAATCTTGGAATAAAAAGCGACTTTACTTTGTTTGGTGAAGAGAAAGTTTAAAAACAGATTAAACGGTATTAAGAAAAACTATATTGTTTTTCCTCAAAAATCTGCAGCTGACAACGTTCTATGTAGATACGTAAAACAGCAAAAAAATCTAGAATAAAACAAAATTTTTAGGTTTCTGACAGTTTTTGTGTTTGAAGATTCTAAAACTAGTGTAAAGTCTAAAAATTTCAAAATAAGAAATGGTAAGTTTACAATTATAAACTTTTTGGAATTATAAGCAACAAAAACTTTTTTAATTTTATCGTTTACTTGCAAACACTATCCACAGTTGACGTTTCAACTTTTTATTTTTATTATTCAGAAATGTTTTCACGGTTTTTTATTTGAATATTTTACAGCCTTGATAAAAAGCTGCAGAATGCGAGTCTTTGGTTGTCAAATAGTTGAACGGTTTAATTTTTTTACAGAGTACTTTTAAGAACTTGACCACAAATGTCAGTGTGAAAAAATGTACAAACTTATTTTCATGGATCAGTTTTCAATATACTTTCTTTTATAGGGTCGCTGTCAAACATTTTTGAAAAAAAAAAGCGACCCTAACACTTTAAACTTTTCCGTTTTATTAGAAGCATATCGTTCGAGATACATTTCATTTATGTACTACATTTTGCGTTGTTCACTCGAAAAACATGTCTTTGAAAGTGACTTTTTTAGAAATTTGATTATTAGTTTGTTTATCTGCATGAAGTTCAAGCTGCTTTCCTTCTTTTTTTGTTTGTTGTCAGATTGCAAGTCATTAACCAAGATACCTAAAAAGTTGAAATTAATTTTAAGAAATTTAGTCCTGTGGTTCAGGAGGATAAATATAGAGATAAAATGAAATAAAATAAAAATATAGTATGACAGAAAGTTTTTAAAAAATCTAACTCGTGTTAGATAAAGGGTAAATTTTAAACTTTGAATTACTAAATTTTCTTTAAAAACAAAATCATTTGTTGTTAACATTATGCAAGCATTTCCAAAAATTCACATAACCTATTTTTAGATATGTTTAAAATGTCAATACGATAAAACTTTGCAACAGATTACTAAGCGCAAGATCTCCCGGTTAATATATGGATCAAGAATTAAACACAGGACGTTTAAATCTCATGCTCACAAAAAATCAAGATTTGAATACAATTTTTAGTCTTAAGGTTGTACATTATAAATATTGAAATAATTAGAAAAACTGCAAAGCTTTTTTGAAGAAATTAATGAAATAATAAACTTGTCCTTACATTTGATTTTAACTGCATATCAGAGAAGACGTAATATTTTTATACATAGTAGGTTTTTGCTACGGCTTCTTAATTACGTCATTTTCTTAAAAATTCTGATTTATTTTAAAAATAATTAAGGTTTTTAAGGACTCTTTCAACACGCACGTTGTTTTGTTAACATAAAAAGGTACCTGAACTTCATTGCATTGCTAGAATAAGACCTGAGGCATTTCACTGGCGTGTATTTGTACTGTTATGACAAAGTCTGTTTTAATAAACTTCTGAACATGTAGTCTATTGTTGAATTATTTGAGTTAAAACAAGACCTCTACTACATGACTTATAATTTTATGTTTTTCTGATGCAAAGTTAATAATATACTGTATAAACATTGTTCTAGGAAAGAAAATACATCAGATTGTCTGCAATTAGAAGAAAGAATTTTTTTAATTAAAAGACAAAATTCGGTTTAAGATTTTTGAAAAAACTTTAAAAATTAATTTAATGAATAAATAAACTTGTCCTTTTACTTGACTGGAACTATATTTCAAATAAGATAACTGCAATGTCTATCATTAAAAAAAAAATCAAAATCATACATAAGTGCAACTTTGTTGTTCTGAGTGAGGATCAAACTCACACACAAAAACAACTTCGTTGACCAAGAATCAAACTTAACTTGAATTAGCCAGATCTTAGGTTTAATTTATTTGAATAACGCGCTTTACAATAAAATCGTAAAAATTGAACAAATATATCTTAGGCTTTAAATTAAAATCAATAATTTAAACTCGTTTGTCTTTGTTAAAATCACTGGTTAGAAATTTAATTATTGTTTTTTTAGAGACATGTCTTTCAGGATAATTGCTTATGAACTTGTTAAAAAATCATTGCTTAGAAAGTTAATTTCGGTTTAAAAAATATGTGCTTCTACTTATTTTTACAAGACTTCGTTTGTCTTTGCTACAACCGCTGGTTGAAAAGCTAATTGTTTTTACTAATATGTGTTTCAAGGTAACTCTTTATACTTGTTTTTTGAACTTTTTATAAGACTCTATTTATACTTGTTTGTAAGTTACGTATAAAATCATTAATTAGAAATTTGCTTTAAAATAATAGATTATAGTTTTACAAGACTTTGAACTCGTTTGACTTTAGATAAGTAACAGCTTTGTTAAAAAGTTAACTGTTGTTAGTGGCGTGATCCTTGTTTATACTTGTGAACTTGATAAAAATCATTAGAAAGTCGTTTTAAAATAATAGATTATATTTTAACAAGACTTTGAATTCGTTTGACTTTCGATAAGTAACATCTTCGTTAGAGAGTTAACTGACTTTCAAACTAATTTTTACAAGACTTTGTTTGTCTTTGCTGCAAACTTAACTGTTTTTGCTAACACATTTTTTAAGGTCACTCTTTGTTTTTAAACTTTTTACAAGACTCTAAATTAGTTACAAATTTGTTAGAAAGTTTATCATTGTTAAACAATGTGTCTTTAAACATAATTACGTCTTTTACAAGATTTTGAAAAAAAAAAAAAAGCTTAGAAAGTTGTTTTTACTGTAGTTATAATATAAAGTTAAATAACCCCTTGCCAGGTTTAGTATAAGGTTAATGGTCATAATATCGCGTTCTCTATTTCTTTGATTGCTTTTCAACTTTATTATCTAACATACTTCCTTCAAAAATTAATTAGTTAGATTTTAAGTTTCATTGAACAATATTTGATTCATTGCATTCAGGGATGGAACCCGTTTCTAGATGAAATTAGGTAATCAAACTTGATTTTGCTACAATTAGGTAATCAAACTTGATTACCTAATTTCATCTAGATCTTTAACCACCGCTAGCTGATGCTAAGAAGTTATTCAATTAATAACTTCGATCTTTATCGAGTATATTGATTATAGTCTTCCACTTTTCACCTCTTTGGAATGGACCTTCTTGTATTTCACTTGCTTGGATTTAGCCTCCGACTTGGACTTTGCTTTCGACTTGGATTTAGCCTCCACCGACTTGGACTTAACCTTTACCAACTTGGACTTAGCCTCCGTCGACTTGGACTTAACCTTTACCAACTTGGACTTAGCCTTTACCAACTTGGAATTAGCCTTTACCAACTTGGACTTAGCCTTTATCAACTTGGATTTAGCCTTTACCAACTTGGACTTAGCCTTTACCAACTTGGACTTAGCCTTTATCAACTTGGACTTAGCCTTTATCAACTTGGACTTAGCCTTTATCAACTTGGACTTAGCCTTTACCAACTTGGACTTAGTCTTTACCAACTTAGACTTAACCTTTACCAACTTAGACTTAGTCTTTTCCGACTTAGACTTAGCCTTTACCGACTTGGACTTAGCTTCCACCGACTTGGACTTAGCCTTTGCCAACTTGGACTTAGCCTTTGCCAACTTGGACTTAGCCTTTACTAACTTGGACTTAGCCTTTACCAACTTGGACTTAGCCTTTACCAACTTGGACTTAGCCTTTGCCAACTTGGACTTAGTCTTTACCAACTTGGACTTAACCTTTACCAACTTAGACTTAGTCTTTACCGACTTAGACTTAGCCTTTACCGACTTGGACTTAGCCTCCGCCGACTAGGACTTAGCCTTTGCCAACTTGGACTTAGCCTTTGCCAACTTGGACTTAGCCTTTACTAACTTGGACTTAGCCTTTACCAACTTGGACTTAGCCTTTACCAACTTGGACTTAGCCTTTACCAACTTAGACTTGGCCCTTACCAACTAGGACTTAGCCTTTACCAACTTGGACTTTGCTTTCGACTTGGATTTAGCCTCCACCGACTTGGACTTAACCTTTACCAACTTGGACTTAGCCTCCGTCGACTTGGACTTAACTTTTACCAACTTGGACTTAGCCTTTACCAACTTGGAATTAGCCTTTACCAACTTGGACTTAGCCTTTACCAACTTGGAATTAGCCTTTACCAACTTGGACTTAGCCTTTATCAACTTGGATTTAGCCTTTACCAACTTGGACTTAGCCTTTACCAACTTGGACTTAGCCTTTATCAACTTGGACTTAGCCTTTATCAACTTGGACTTAGCCTTTATCAACTTGGACTTAGCCTTTACCAACTTGGACTTCGTCTTTACCAACTTAGACTTAACCTTTACCAACTTAGACTTAGTCTTTTCCGACTTAGACTTAGCCTTTACCGACTTGGACTTAGCTTCCGCCGACTTGGACTTAGCCTTTGCCAACTTGGACTTAGCCTTTGCCAACTTGGACTTAGCCTTTACTAACTTGGACTTAGCCTTTACCAACTTGGACTTAGCCTTTACCAACTTGGACTTAGCCTTTGCCAACTTGGACTTAGTCTTTACCAACTTGGACTTAACCTTTACCAACTTAGACTTAGTCTTTACCGACTTAGACTTAGCCTTTACCGACTTGGACTTAGCCTCCGCCGACTAGGACTTAGCCTTTGCCAACTTGGACTTAGCCTTTGCCAACTTGGACTTAGCCTTTACTAACTTGGACTTAGCCTTTACCAACTTGGACTTAGCCTTTACCAACTTGGACTTAGCCTTTACCAACTTAGACTTGGCCCTTACCAACTAGGACTTAGCCTTTACCAACTAGGACTTAGCCTTTGTCGTCTTGGACTTAGCCTTTGCCGACTTGGACTTTGCCTTCGCCCACTTGGACTTGGCCTTTGTCGACTTAGCCTCCGTCGACTTAGCCACCGTCGATTTAGCCTCCGTCGAGGATTTAGCCACCGCTAGCCACCGCCGGTTTAGCCACCGCCGAGGATTTAGCCACTGCTAGCCACCGCTGGTTTAGCCACCGCAATTCACGTCAAAAGTTTCCTGATAAACTACTTACATATACTATAGAAACCTAATTATGGAAACTATAAATATATTATGGTGATCTAATTTGGATACCTAATATTATGGAGATCTAATATATGTAGAGACCCTATATTATCTATATATGAATATATACATACTGAAATATTGTTATAAATATGACTTTTTTGCCATATAAATATATAGAAATCAATAATATTAGGTTTCCAAATTAGGTCTCCGAAATATATATATATATATATAGTCTCCAAAATTAAGTTTCTATAATATATGTATATATTCTCCATAAGTTTAGGTCTTTATTATTAGGTTTCCATAATATATATTAGGTCTCCATAATATATTTTAAGTTTCGATAATATTGGGTCTAACTATAGGGTCTCCGATGGGCAAAGAAAGAATTTAAAGAAAAGTTTAAGCAGCTATTTAAAAAAACAAGTGATCGAATAAAAATTTTTTGAGAAAGAAGCACAAGTTTGATTAATTAGACTGCAATAGCCTGGTGTTGCTAACTTCTGTTTTAGTTTTTCATCTAGAATTACTATAAAAAGTATCTAAAAACACCTAAACGCTTGATATTGCCATCAAAAAAGTCTGGGTTTGCATTTATGTTTCAATGGAACTAACATTTAAAACAAATCCTTAAATAGGCCTACATTAAAAAATATCCAGATTTAGATGTAAAACATCCGAATTGGCAACACAACAGTAGCCATTGAGTGAAAACTAGGGCCAATGTATTGGTTGTCATATTTTCATTTAATTAAATTTTTATAAATTTTCTCTTTATTTATCTTTGCGTCTCGCAGGGAAACCTTGCAAACGTCAAGCGTTTACTTCGACCTGCTGTTGGAGATGTCAAGTATCTGGTTAAAACTTTCTATTTGTTTTTTTACTTTTTTTTCATTTAGAGATAAGACTAAAATTAGAGCTTTTTGTCAAGACTGCCAAGCAGAAAAAAGTATTGTAAAGTGTGTTTTCAAAAACACAACAGAATCACGAGAGTAGTTTTGAGCCAAGATCGTATCGATCACATCCACCATCATTACGTTGCTTCTATCAATATATCTTATTGGCTACGCTTTTGACAATTCAAACATAGTTGACATTAAATATGCTAACTTGATAACTCTTATTTAAATATAATTTTTCATGCATTTTAAAAATATCAATGTCTAAGAAAAGTGTGAAAGTATGCTGAACAAATTTTTTAAATAAGTCTGATTTGATACTTTTTGTAAAGTGCAAAACTGTGCTGGTCAATTGTCGTAATACTCTTTCTTAACTGCTCTTCAAGAACGTGTAAGGTTCCTATTCTTGGACGTGACCCAGATAATTTCCGCAAAAAAATGCCTCACCATAAGCGTCTGCAGGATTTTGGTTATGGTCGTCCGAATATGTATTAACGAGAAGGGAAGTGGGTTGCCCATGCGACGCACCAAGACGTTAATGGCCGCTAACGGTAAGTTTTTAAGCGGACCGCTTAAGTCCTCTAATAAGTTATCGATTTCATGTAATACACTTAATCACAGTTTATCGTTAGTTAGCAAGTAACAACGTCGACTCGTTTTCTTGTTTCCTTTTACCAATCCAGTCTTCAAACAATTCATAAACCTTTTAGCGTTTAGTTGTATTTTTATTATCTGGCAGAGCAGATATAAAAGAAAACGGAACTGAACTGATTGTTACTGTAAACAGCTTCTTCATTTTTGACCTATAAATATGCAAGACTCAATTTTGCTCGTATTTTTCGAACAGTGGCGCAATTGCTTTCGAAGATGCCAAAAATTTGGGCAGAGTCAGATTTTTTTCGATTACTAAACATGCACTTTTTTGGGCAAAAAAAAATTATTTCATATAACAATCCAAATTAGTGCCCAAATACAACTAGTCTTTAATGTGAAAACCGTTTTTGGTCTAAACATTTTTTCTTCAAAAATCAATCTATTTGCATTCACAAATTTACGTCTCTGCTCAAAAACATTCTTTACATTACATAATAATTATTTTTGGCTATAAATATGAAATGATGCGAAATCATAATTTGGGCAATCGTCGCGTAAAATTTGGGCAAATTTATTTCACCCCACGAAAAGGTTTTGGCCTGGTACGGATATAGGTTTAGATGTCCCTATTCGCCCAATGTGCTGACGTCCATGCGCTTTCCCAACTTATAATGTACATGTAAACTCGAAAAAACATTAATTCGGCAAACAAACAATAGGTTTTTTCTACTTTAAGTTTGTCTCGGACAAAAATAAAGTTTAAACACACTTTTCGCATTTGCTTGCGAGCGGTATGTATTATCTTGAATAGAGTACAAAATTTTATTCATAGTACATCGAACTATGTATAACTACATCGACACAATGACAATAGTAGAGTTGGGCAATAAAACGGGGGTCTGAGGGACGAAGCCCAGGGATATCAAAACCAGCCCCCAGATAAAAGATACTTCCTACGTCACTGTTACAGGGCTAAACGAATTAATTTTAATTTTAGAAATATTGGCTAAAACTCTATTTATGTTTCCAAAAGAGACTGCAGGAAATTAAAATTTTTAATACAGGGTAGTCCAACTTCTTTACTCTTGCGGCCCACTTTTCGAAATGGTTCGAGCTTGTTGGGCCTCAGCCTTCTAAAAATTGTTCCCAAATCATGGTATTCTCTAAAAAAAAAAAAAAAAGGTCTTCACTTGATATCAGCGTCCAATTTTCCCTATTATTGTCCCAAAATCATGGTGTTCTCTAAAAAAATCCTTCACTTGGAAACAGTCTCAACCCTAGATTCTGTCCCATTAGCTTACCCCGCCTTTTTATAGAAGGTTGCCGCCACTTAAAATCGACAAAGCTTAAATTCTGTGAAATGGTTCCGCGGGCCGCATGTAGTTCGACTACGCTGTTTTAATAGAAAACCATATTTTGCTGTTTCTGTAATTATAACACAACCTGTTATTTCTTTTTTTTTTCGAAAAAAAAAAGGTTTTTAATTGTTTTCCCCGGATAATCTAAATATCATATACTGTATTTATGCTTCATTCCAAAAATTAATTACATTTTAAAATTTTTTCAATATTTACTTTGAATCGGCAAATAAAGATCGTAGTCTTAGCATAATGATTAATCAAGGGTCGATTTCCATACGAAAATCAAGGCAAAGTGAGCTTGCCCTAATTTTACTCTGATGTAAGCAACGAACTGTTCCAACTTCCTATTAGGCAGTGCAATTGAACTATTTCAGTTCTTTTTATCGTAAGCTATTTGAAATAAAGCTTTTATATTTTAAACAAAAATTCACAAAGTTCAAAAACAATATCAAAAAAAGTTGGCAATGCATTAACTACTTAATTGGCAATAACAAACAGCAAAGACCTGAAAAACTAGAACTAAATACTAATGACAAATCAATTACTGATCCTGTTAAAATCGCTAACATTTTCAATGACTGCTTCACAAACACACCTAAATTACTACTAAAAAATCTTCCACAAACAACTGTTAGTTATCATAATTTTCTTGATACGTCAAACCCAACATCAATGTTTTTCTATCCAACAACTACTTTTGAATTATCTCGACTTATATCTGAAACTCCTTCAAAATTCAGTAATGGTTGGGATGGTATACCTTCTATATTACTAAAATACTTACCTATTAATGCATTGTCAGCACTGAGTTATGTTTTTAATCTTTCCCTTTCCCAAGGCAAGTTTATTACATTTTTTAAACATGCAAAAGTAATTCCTATTTTCAAAAAAGGAAGCACAAAAAATGCAGCAAACTATCGACCAATTAGCTTGCTATCCAATTTTTCCAAAATTCTTGAAAAAATTGTACACAGACGTCTCTATTCGTTTTTCAATAACTCCAATCTTTTGTCCAATCACCAGTTTGGTTTTAGACAAGGGCACTTCACCTCGCATGTTATTACATTATTAACTGATAAAGTTACAACAGCCTTTGAAAACAAGCAATCAACTTTAAGGATTTTCTTAGATCTTTCTAAAGTCTTTGATACTATTGACCATAAAATCTTGCTTAACAAACTGTACCATTATGGAGTAAGAGGCATACCTTTTTCTTGGTTTAAAAGTTATCTCACAGATAGAACTCAACAAACTGAAGTCCTTGGCACTAAATCTACAAACATCAATAAACTGACCTCTTCTGTCCCCCAAGGCTCAATTCTCGGACCCATCCTGTTCATAATATATGTCAATAACTTTCCTAAATGCCTGAGATACAGCAGTTGTTTAGCCTTTGCAGACGATACAACTATATTAATTTCAGGAAAAAACCAAAAAAACTTGTGTAACAATGCAAATGAAAAGCTTAATAACATCGACAACTGGTTAGTGACCAACAAGCTTTCCTTAAACATTGATAAAACAAAGTGCATGCACTTTAAAACCCTCAACACACCCACTCCCAACTTAACATTGAAAACCAGAAACACCCCAATTCAAAAAATCTCATCCCTTAAACTATTAGGAGTTATTCTGGACGAACACTTGTCATGGAAAGATCACATTTTATCTCTTAAAAAAAAGTTACAAGCACTATTGGTGGTAACTATGAAAATCAAGCCATGTTTAAGTAAAGATTCTTTCCTAATTATATATCATTCATTATTGATTAGTCACATACGATACTGCATAAACAAATGGATTAGTCACATACGATACTGCATAAACAATTGGTGTTTTGAAAACTCCATTCTAATTAGAAACCTGCAGAGTATATGCAACAGGTTTTTAAAAATGACATTTAATCTACAACACAACAGTGACGTCACAGAAGCTATGAAAGACGCTCAACTTCTTACAATAAATAATCTTTACAACCTAGAAATAGCACAAATGATGTTTAAATATGAAAACAAACAACTTCCACCAGCATTTAATAACTTTTTCACACAAAAATCTTTAAAAATAAAAACAAGAAGCAACAGCCAAATAATATCAAACTGCTTTAGAACTAAAGCAAGTCAGCAATCTCTAAAATTTGTTGGACCTAAACTCTGGAGCAAAATACCTTCAGAGATCAGACACAGCCATTCAAGCAACACCTTCAGAAAAAAACTCACTCAACACTTGGCACGTTTTCCAAATTCCTTGTTAAATTAATGCAAATAGTTTAGTATTAGTACCAAACCTACTCTATAATAGAATAACCAACTTTAATCTAGACTACAATTACTGGTAATCTGCTTGATTAGAACGAATATTATTATTGTTATTATTATTATTATTATTATTATTAGTATTTTTTTTCCGCCGTTGAGCCTTGTCTGGCCTTGTCTTTGTTATTTTTCAGAACACGGGATTTCTATCTGGAGAAACTGCTTCTAATAGAGAAGACTAGATTGTGTGGCTATTATCTCAACAGAAAATGTTTAAACAATTCTTTTATGTGTAGTGTATTTTTTTTTTCTTTCTTTCGTACCATGTTTCCATGAAATGGTCCTTTTTGACCTGTGACAGGATTTCTTTCGGTGGGTTTGTTTGCCTGTCTGACCCTTTTTGGTCAAAGGCTTGTTTGCTTCCCACCATATTTTTGCCGCCAACGCAACAATGTTTCAAATACATGGTACGTCTTGCTTTGTCGCGCTTTTCTTTTTTATCTCCTAGTATGTTTTTCCCTGTCTTATAATTCTATTTGTTCTATGTATCTTCTTTTCTATGTATTTATCTGCTTTTCTATGAAAGGTGTTGCAACCATGCATCATTCTATAATTACTATATTAAATATTACTGTCTGCATGCTATAACGTTTAACGTTTTGTTGCTTCTTCCTTTTTCTTCTTCTGCTATAGTCCTATATGTTTGTTTATTTCTTTCTGTTTTTGTTGTGGCGGAGCAGAAATAAAAGATACTGATACTGATACTGATTTTAATTATTTTTTGCAGTTGACTTTTTTGTACATTCCGATGATTTGTTCCTTGCATGTATCAATTAAAATTTATGCACCTTTAATTACAGTAAACTGAAAAAAGCTTTGAAACTGACCTACTCTCTTATTTCATAAACTATTTCCTGTTATCGAAATATTGCAGTGAAGTAACACTCTGACTAGAAGTAGAAGTAAGCGAGTTTGATGTTTAGTTTACTGGAATGATTTTCGTTATACCCTGGGTAAAAGCAATTTAACGAGAAATTCTTAAATGGGATCACGCAGCATAGCTACAACGATGATTCCGCTTTAAACAGAAAACAGCAACTTAACCAATACCGATATACGAAGGTTATTTCATTATACTCAGACAGGAAATTGAGACTTGATTATGGACTGGATTTTTAATTAGAATTGACTTGAGCAAAACAACAGTCGTAAGAGGTCGCTACAAGTAGGTTAAAATGTGCAGTTAAATAAATAAAAAGGCTTTTACTAGGTAGCGAAATAGGCTACTATCACAGAACTCAGTTTCATAATCAAACTTAAAAAAACAAAAAATATTTATGTAACTTTACGTCACCATAGCTCTAATGTAAATCAACTCGAGATAAATGTCTAATTAGGATAAAAAACTAGTTTCTAAAAAGTATCTTTTTGTTTATCTATATTTATTCTATTTGAATAAGCTTCCTAAAAGAGTTTATTAATGAACTAAAGTATTTGAATAAGGTATTTGAATAAGCACTGTATGTTGATAAGAATAGTTGACTTTTTGATAAGATATACTGGATTACATTCTATTGGAATAAGTTATACTGGATTCATTCTATTTAAATAAGATATACTGGATTACATTCTATTGGAGTAAGTTATACTGGATTCTATTTGAATAAGCTAATTGATGTTAATGTTGATGTAAAAGAAATCTAAATGACTGAGGTGTTTGATGGATATTTCTCTGGATCAAATATTAGAAAGCAGTTATATTTAGCTTTACTTTTTACTCAAATTCAGCATTTCGAACTCCATTGATTTCTAAGTTTGTTTGAAAGTCTGAAAGTTTATTTAATTTAAACTTGAATTTAAACAAGCAGAAGATGCCTGCTGCTTTTAATTCTTGGAAGTTGCTGTTGGTTTTGGTTCTTGAGTAGCTGTCATTCAAGATGAGTTTTTTGAAAATTTGTTGGAAATTGATGATGGTCTTCTCATGTAATGAGGACAGAATTTTGATGAGTGTAAAATTTGCTTTCAAAGTGACACCTAACATTGCATCAATATTGATGCGAAAGTTTGTTTAATTTAACTTAAGCTTGTTTCAAAGTATAATGTCTCAAAGTATTGTTTAATTTAAGTTTACTTGCCATTTCAATTTGTATAAAAGTTTGTTTTCTTTTTTTAATTGTTTTTTAAGTATAATTGTATAAACTTTCAGTATGCCTATCAAATACTCTTGTATTAGTTGTGCCAAACCTTGCAAAAGTAACCAAAAATCTATTTCCTGTGACACCTGCCAGCTGTGGACACATTTCAAATGCACCAGCTTGACAAAAAGTGATTTCGAAACTCTCCAACAACCAAATCAATCATATCATTGCATGAAATGTATTTTCCCATTTCAAAACTTAAGTAACAATGAGTTAACAGAATTAAATGTTAATAACAAACTGATCTTTCCAAAACTTTCAGATTACAAATTACTTGATGCTGACAATTGTTACATATCCACACCAGACTTCCAAAATCTATATGCAAATAACACAGACTTCTATATATTACATATTAACATAAGGAGCTTAAACAAAAACTTTGAAAAACTTGAGGAGCTATTGTCAGTGCTAGGTAAGATGCCAGAAATTATAGCTATATCAGAAACAAAGCTAAACTCAAATCTAAAAACTTTCTTGCCAGGATACACTTTTATACATAATAACTCTTCAACAAATGCTGGTGGAGTGGGAATCTTCATAAAAGACACTTTAAGTTATAAAACCACTACTGAGTATCAACTAAATATAATGGGATGTGAGGAAATATGGGTAAAAATACAGTTAAACAATACAGAAAAAGTGTTTAGTGTTCTTTATAAACACCCTAATTCAAAACTTTCTGATTTTCAATCATCCTTTGAAAAAGCTATTGAAAATTTAAACAAACAGAAACTAATATACTATTTATGTGGGGATTTCAATATTGATTTGCTGCAAAGTGATACCAAAACTGTAATAAAAAATTATTCTATTATGCTATTTAGCCTAGGATGCCTGCCACTAATTAAATATCCCACTCGGATAGCTTACAGTAGTGCAACATTGATAGATCACTTTTATAGCAACAGCATAATTCAAAAAACTACCTTCCATATATTAACTGAAGATATATCAGACCATATGCCAATAGTACTTTTATTATCTAACACCAATCACAAGACCATAGAGCAAAACATTATTGTAAGAGATAGAAAAAACTTTAATACTGAAAACTTTTTAATTGAACTTAGTGAAAACTTGAATATATTTTATAATAATTGTACTGTTGATGAGCAATTTGAGAGATTTCTTGATATTTTTAACATCACATTAAGTAAGCATGCTCCTCTAAGAAGAAAATCTAGAAAAGAAAAAAAATTAAATAGTAAACCATGGATAACAAAAGGAATATTAATCTCAAGCAAAACTGAGAACAAATTATACATTGCTAATTTAAAAGGATCTGCAAAGGATGTACAGTTATACAAAACTTACCGCAACAAGTTAACCCATGTGAAAGAACAAGCAAAAAGAAAATATTATCAGGGACTTGTCTTAGCATCTAAACATAACATGAAGTTCTTATGGAAAACTATTAATGATATTGCCAAATACAAAAAAAAACAATTAGTCTCATCACAGAGCTAACTTGTGATACAGGAGAAAAAAATAACTAGTTCGAAAGAAATGGCAAATATGCTAAACAATTATTTCTCAGAGATCGGACAAAAACTGGCTGCAAATATTAAACTAACCAATTCAGCTAATATTCATAGCAGCACTTCATTCATTACTCAAAGGTGCACTTCTTTCTATCTTCAGCCAATAACAGAATCTGACATATTAAAACATATAAGGCAACTGAACCCATCAAAGAGTACAGGCCCTGATGGAATACCCATAAAATATATAGCTATGAGTGCACTGATCATAGCACCAGTTTTAACAAGACTCTATAACAGTTGCATTAGCACTGGGACTTACCCCAGAATTCTTAAAATTGGACAAATTGTACCAATTCATAAGGGTGATGCCAAGGATCAGTGCTGCAACTACAGACCCATATCTCTACTTAGCTCATTTAGTAAGATCTTTGAAAAATGCTTGTATGAAAGAATTTACTCTTATTTAAATAAAAACAAAATATTAACACCTGTTCAATTGAGCTTTAAACAAAACTCTTCTACATCAGATGCTGTAAGGCAATTATTTGATAATTTTGCTGAAAATATTGACCAAAAAAAATATACTTGTGCTGTGTTTCTTGACCTTAAAAAAGCATTTGATACCGTAAATCACCAAATTTTGCTTGCAAAATTGGAAAAATATGGCATCTGTGGATTGCCACTACAGCTCCTTAAAAGCTATTTAAATAACAGACTACAGTTTACAGTTGTGAACAACACTAAATCAAAATTCAATCATGTAACTTGTGGTGTACCACAAGGCTCTACTCTTGGACCATTACTATTTTTATTACACATCAATGACATGCCTCTAGTATCCAATTTTAATACGAAATTGTTTGCAGATGACACAGTTCTCACACTGACAAACTCTTGTCCAAAACTTTTGAATAAAAATGTCAACTCTGAACTGGTCAAAATTGATGAATGGTTGAAACTAAACAATTTATCATTAAATACTAATAAAACAAAATTTATGGTATTAACCAAACAAAGATCAGCCTGGCATTTTGATATTAGAATAAGAAAGACAAATATAGAACAAGTAAATGAAATAAAATATTTGGGTGTAATTTTTAATGATAAGCTTTGTTGGAAGTCTCATATACAACATGTTTGCTCTAAGCTCTCCAATGGTTCCTGGGCACTGCTCAAACTGAGGAATTATGTTGACACTACAACACTAAAAACAGTATACTATGCTTTAATTTACTCTTATCTTCAATATTGTGTCTCAATGTGGGGACTGGCTTTGACTACTGCCCTGGATCCACTGGTAAGAATACACAAACGCATAATAAGAATTATTACAAATAGTCCTTTTTTGTCACATACAAATCCTCTTTTTCAAAAATTGAATTTCTTAAAAATAAAAGATATTGTTAAACTTGAAATGGCAAAAACAATGTTTTGCTTTAATAAAAATTCAGCAAAAAATGAGTCCCAAACTATTGTAAGTATAACCCAAAAACATCATTATAAAACAAGACTGGCAGCGCAACAAATTACTTTTAACCTAGAAAGAGAACAGAATTAGGTAAAAAGACATTTTCTTACATTGGACCTAAAATATGGCAAGAAGTACCTTTCGAATTAAAGTCACTTTCTTATAATCAATTTAAGAAGAAATTTAAACTTTTTTTAAGTTGTCAATATTAAATAAGATGCCACAACAGTTTGATGAAGTCAGCTAGCACATGGAAATTTATTTAATAACAACTAATATTGCTATTTAATCTTCATTGTTTTTCTAAATGTACTGTGTTTTGCAAGTGTACTGCTGTGTTTTTCTGATAAAAAAAAAAAAAAATTTTTTTGTCCCACTATTTAGAGGGAGGCAGTTGACTAGAAGACCGTATGGTCATTTCGCTGCCTTCCTGTGCTTTCGAAAACTTTTTTTTCACATATATTGGTGTATTTTTGGTTTTGAAGCACAAAATAAATAAATAGATTGATTGATTGATTATCATAAAATTACGAATAAGCCATAAACTGACAGGTTTATGATTACCCGTATACCATGTTTAGATAGTTACGTCATAATGCGCATTGTCTGATCTAATGTTTAATTGATTCGCTTTTAAAATGTGATCAGTTTATAGTGTAGCTACTGTAGTTTAGTGTTAGGTAAGTGTTTTTATTATGCTAGTTTTGTTTACTTAGATTTTGCATGCCATCTTTGCATTAGGGAAGCGAAAAAGTGGTGAGCTGTGCAGTAGGAACTACAGAAAGTTTCAAGGTCAAGGTCGGACTGCACCAGGGATCAGCGTTAAGTTCATTCCTGTTTACAGTGATTATGGATAAGATGAAGGACGAAGTAAAAAGAGAACCACCGTCGATGATGCCGTTTGCTGATGATATTGTGATTTGCAAAGAGATCAGGAAAGAAATGGAGCGGAGACTAGAATCCTGGAGATATGCGTTGGAAAGAAGAGGGATGAAAGTAAGTAGGTCAAAGACCGAATATCTGTCCGTAAATAGAAGAAATGACTAAGAAACAGTGAAGATGGAGGTTAGAAAAGTGCCAAGAGTAAAAAATTTAAATATTTGGAATCAACGGTGCAAGAAAGTGGTAGTTGTGAAAAGGAGGTAAAGAAAGAGAGTGCTGGCAGGATAGAACGGATAGAGAAAAGTAACAGTAGGTTACCAGCTAGAGTAAAACGAAAACTGTACAGGTCAGTGGTGTGACCAGCAATGTTCTTTGGACTTAAGACGGTGGCAGTCACAAAGAAACAAGTGGAAGAGATGGAAGTTGCAGAGATGAAAATGTTGACATTTGCTATGGGAGTGACGAGAAAAGATAAGATTAGAAACGAGTACATCAGGGGTACAGTTAAGGTAGAACGTTTAAGAATGAAGATGAGTAAGGGCAGGATGAGGTGGTATGGTCATGTCATGAGGAGAGATCAGGAGTATGTAGAAAGAAGGGTGATGGAAATGGAGTTACCGGGAAAGAGGAAAAGAGGGAGATCAAAGAGAAGATTTCTAGATGTAGTGAAAGAAGATATGGGGAAAGTTGGTGCAATGGAGAAGGACATTGAAAACAGGACGCTTTGGAAAAACATCATACGCTGTAGCTACCCCTGATTAAAGGGAAAGGCCGAAAAAAAAGAAGTTTTGTTCAGTTAGATTAGGTTTAGGTATATTTTGCAGATTTGTATTATTTAATTGAGATATAATCTGCGATTGTGTTGAGTTATGTCTTATTAATTAGTTCTTTTATTTCTATTATTTGATTCTATTTAAATAAGCTTGTAAGTAAGATTTGGTTAAATTGATGTTATGTTATTGTGGATGGAATTACAAGAAAGCCAATACTGAAGACTGTTCCCGGACCCTAGACACGGGACAATTAAAAGAAATTGAAAAGCTTAAGTTCGATTTAAACACAAGTGATTCTGGCTGCGACCTGCGATGAACGACCAAAGTCACGCTTTTTCTTTACATGTACGTCACAATAAAAGCACCATCATAACATTTAATAAAAACAGGTTTATTTGTACAATTTAAATACATTATTTGTAGCTTTTGCCGTTCCACATTTCTTGTTGCCACTTTGAATGCTTCCCCTTCTTTGCCTAGTGGCTTTCTGTTTTCGTGCCATCAGTAAAAAAAAAAGTTAGTCGAAATTGCGGCCGAACTATTAAAAACGATCGCTTATCTATCATTGCTGGGCTTACGTCACAAACGTTCTCACAACTAGTTTTATCCTCATGAAAGATGTAAACTTATCCCCAAGTTTAACTCTTTACCGTCATCCAGAAACAAACAACCAACTACCCATCCAAAATCTTATCTTCAAAAATCGTAGGCAATGAGCAAATGTACTCAAATCTAACACAATGACTTCGCTTCTCTCGGATACATTTGTTCCAGAAGAAATTGAAGGAGTCAACTCGCTAAGAACGCGGTCGTTATTGTTCAGCTTACTCACCAATTTGCTGGAGTGGATTATTTTCTCTTCTTCTGTCAAGAAGTCGAAAAATTCATGAGCTAGCTTATCAAAATTTTCTTCGATTTCAAAAGACAGGGTCCATTCCAAAGGCGTCTCACAAAAATGCAAGAACTCCCACTTCTCCTCAGGTGTTAGAAACGACATCAAACGATGTTCTTCCGGCGTAACTTTATCAAATACTGCTTGAAATATTTCCTCCGAGATCTTATGAAGAGAAGGAAGATCCTCGTATTTAAAATATCTCTGATTTTGAAGCTTGTCTTCCGAGACATCGTTATCGAGCGGAAACTCTTGTAATATAAGTTGCCAGTTATAATCTGATGATTCCTGTTTTACCGAAGCAGGAGACGTTGACTTTACTTGATTTTGAGGCGGCAAAATTATCAACAAGACGCGTTCTTTTGAAATTAATTTCTTTTCAATTTCTCTTTTGAAACCGTCATGAATTGAAAAACATCATGCAATTTCTAAGTAATTCTTTTTGACTTATTTATTGTAAATTTTATTTTATTTGGAAAGTTTATTAGGTTCGGTAGAAATATACTGTCCTGAGCTTGTCTATGCGTTTCTTGGTTAGCACTACCAGCAGTTTATTTGTCGTCGTTTCTTGGTTAGCACTACCAGCAGTTTAAAGGTTACATTATTTCAATTATCATTTACATTATTATTGTTTCCTGACAGAAAACTGGTTGAGTCTTTTACAGCTGCGCACAAGATCTGGCGAATTGATATACTTTGCAATTTGCTGAAGACCAGATGACCGGTCGACTCAAAACTGCTGTAGTCGAATGTTTTGTTTTGTTTTTTATTCTTAATTAAAATGGAACTACAATAAGCGACATCGAGACACAGCGAAAACAAAAAAGTATTTTAATTCGGTATTGTTAAAAAACATTTTTTGAACGTTTTTCAAGCTTATTTTTTATTAAAAAATTTTCGGGTAACTCGAAAAGAATTATCACTACGTGTAGCAAAAATGATTCTATTGTGCTGTTTTTTCTTTGTTTTTTTGTTGTAATTGTTTTTCATGGAGCAATTTGAGAAATTGGGAATTTCAATCAAAGGTTTAATACTACTCCATTTTTGTTTAAGAAACTATAATTATAAAGCAAGCATGTTGGAAGTAAGGGGGCAGGGGTACGAATAAACATAACTACAATCGTAAAACTGCGCGTGTACTGTATAGCTTCATCGACACAATGACAGTAGTAGAGTTAGGAAATAAAACGGGGGTCTGAGGGACGAAGCCCGGGGATATCAAAGTCATCCCCCAGATAAAAGATACTTCCTACGTCACTGTTACAGGGCTAACCAAATTAATTTTAATTCCAAAAAGATTGGCTAAAACTTTATTTATGTTTTCAAAAGAGACTGCAGGAAATTAAAATTTTTAATAGAAAACCATGTTTCGCTGTTTCTTTAATTGCATATAATGGTTATTAGAATGGTTGCATATAATATTACAATGGTTTAAACCATACAGTACCCAAGCAGAAGTAGAAGACGCCTTATTACAATGGTTTAAACAAGCGAAAAGTAGGGGGCTTTCAATTATTGTTCCAATGTTGCGTCAAAAAGCAAAAGATTTGGGAAAAATTATGAAAGTAGATTTTTGTCCATCACCGAGCTGGGTCACTCATTGGCGAGAGCGCAATTTAATCGTTTTTAAGCGTAAGCATGGTGAGAAACAAAACCATGATTCTGAAGCAGCTGAAAATTGGATAGTGTCAGTGTGACCAAAAATGCACGAACGTTATTCTGCCTCAGAAATTTACAACTGTCATGATACGGGGCTTTACTTTTGTGCACTACCAGAGGGAACTTTGTGCTTTAAAAATGTAATAAGAAATCAAAAGAACGTTTTACCATCCTACTTACTGCAAACATGAATGTTTTAGATAAGTTACAGCCATTTGTCATAGGAAAGTCTGCTAATCCACGCTGCTTTAGGGGAATAAAGAAACTCGCATTAACTTACAAATCTAATAAAAACTTCTGGATGACTGCAACACTCTTTCAACAATGGTTCACAATTCGAAACTGTTTTTTCCGTAGTGTAACATTAGCGGTACCCGATGGACCTTTTCTTGCATTTCCATCAGATGAAGTTCCACCTTGATTTACGCAGGAAACATTTATACAATATGTTAATCTTGATGATGGCCTTGAAGTAACAGGTATTCAAGATAATGCCGATATATGTGAAGAAGTTTTATAAAACAAGCAAGTAGAAAAAGACGACGTCAATGAAGAAAACACTGCCGACGCAACTGCTGTAACTTCACCAAAAAATAAAGAAGTGCTACACACACTTGATATAATTGGGCGACGACTACAACATGAAGGGGAGGATGTGGGCACATTTCTTCGTTTGGAAAGACAAATGCAAGATAGCATGCAAAATAGAATTAAACAAACAACAATTGCGCAGTATTTCGCTTGAAGAAAATAAATGTTCGATCCTTTATTTGCGTGTTTTTGTTTACTTTTTGAATAAGATAATCGCATTGCACTTGCTTTGAGGTCAGATGTGTAGATAGACGTTTTTATGCGTGACGACCGTTACGCTTCAGTTCGACTTCGGACTTTTGCATTAAACCCATAATTTGCTTAATCGCATAAAAAGGTTTGGCAAATTGACTATGCAAATAACCTGATTAGACTTAACAACAACCGGTTATTTCTTTTTTTTCAAAAAGAAAATAGGTTTTTAATTGTTTTCCTTGGCTAATCTAAATATCATATACTGTATTTATGCTTCATTCCAAAAATTAACTACTTTATTTTTACAATATTTACTTTGAATCGGCAAATAAAGATCGTAGTCTTAGCATAATGATTAATCAAGGGTCGATTTCCATACAAAAATCAAGGCAAAGTGAGCTTGCCCTAATTTTACTCTGATGTAAACAACGAACTGTTCCAACTTCCTATTAGGCAGTGCAATTGCACTATTTGAATTCTTTTTATCGTAAGCTATTTGAAATAAAAGCTCTTTTTAATTATTTTTTGCCGTTGACTTTTTTTGTACATTCCGATGATTTGTTCTTTGCATGTATCAATTAAAATTCACGCACCTTTAATTACAATAAACTGAAAAAAGCTTTGAAACTGACCTACTCTCTTATTTCATAAATTATTTCCTGTTATCGAAATATTGCAGTGAAGTAACACTCTGACTAGAAGTAGAAGTGAACGAGTTTGATGTTTAGTTTACTGGAATGATTTTTGTTGTAACCTGGGAAAAACTACTAAAACGAGAAATTCTTAAATGGGATCACGCAGCAAAGTCGCAGCATAGCTACAACGATGATTCCGCTTTAAACAGAATGCAACAACCTAACCAATACGGATATACGAAGGTTATTTCATTATACTCAGACAGGAAATCGAGACTAGATTATGGACTGGATTTTTAATTAGAATTGACTTGAGCAAAACAAAGGTCGCAAGAGGACGCTACAAGTAGGTTAAAATGTGCAGTTAAATAAAAAAAAGGCTTTAACCAGATAGCGAAATAGGTTACTATCACAGAACTTAGTAAGTTTTATAATCAAACATAAGAAAACAAAAAATATTTATGTAACTTTACGTCACCATAGCTCTAAATCAACTCGAGATAAATGTCTAATTAAGATAAAAACTAGTTTCTAAAAAATACCTTTTTGTTTATCATAAAATTTATGAATAGACCATAAACTGACAGGTTTATCATTAAAACCAAGTGAAAAGCTCAAGTTCGATTTAAACGCAAATGATTCTGGCTGCGATAAACGACCAAAGTCATGCTTTTCCTTTATATGTACGTCACAATAAAAGCACCATCATAACATTTAATAAAAACAGATTTATTTATACAATTTAAATACATTATTTGTAGCTTTTGCCTTTCCACATTTCTCGTTGCCACTTTGAATGCTTTCCTTTCTTTGCCTAGTGGTTTTCTATTTCCGTGCCATCAGTAAAAAAATAATCGAAATTGCGGCCGAACTATTAAAGACGATCGCTTATCTGTTATTGCTGGGCTTACGTCACAAGCGTTCTCACAACTAGTTTTATTCTCATGAAAGATGTAAACTTATCTCCAAATATAACTCTTTACTCTCCAAATATAACTGTCATCCAAAAAAAAAAACATAATCGATTAACCATCCCAAAGCTTCTCTTCAAATATCGTAGGCAATGTGCTAACATATTTAAATCTAACACAGTGACTTCGCTTACTCACCAATTTGTGGGAGTGGATCATTTCCTCCTCTTCTTCTGTCAAGAAGTCAAAAAACTCATGTGCTAGCTTATGAAGTTCTTCTTCAATTCCAGAAGTTGGGGTCCATTCGAAAGGTGCCTCACAAAAATCCAAGTATTCCCACTCCTCCTCAGCTGTTAGAAACGACATCAAACAATGTTCTTCCGGCGAAATTTTATTAAATACTGCTCTAAATATTCCCTCCGAGATCTTATGAAGTGGAGGAAGATCCTCGTATTTAGAATATTCCTGCTCTTGTAGTTTGTCTTCCCATACATTTTTATCCAACGGAAACTCTTGTAATAGAAGTTGCCAGTCTGATGATTCTTGTTCTATCGAAGCAGGAGACGTTGACTTTACTTGATTTTGAGGCGGCAAAGTTATCAACGAGACGAGTTCCTGTGTCTGTTTTGTTTCAAAACTTTCAATAATTTGGTCGGCCTGATTTTGGAGACAACAATGAAAATCTGTTTGGGCCTGACTGTCAACGCCGGTCTTTTGCAGCGTTTCAATTTGGCATAACTTTGCCGCCTGTAAAGTGCAACCGTCGTAAACCAAATCCACCTGAACATCCTGAGATATCGAGTGGCCAATTTTGATGTCAGATTGATTTGAAATAGATTGTTCCCCTGCTTGGGTCAATAAAACCGGAGAACTTTCATTCAAAACCTTGGTCGATTCGATGTTAGTTGATGCTATTTCTTGAACTTCTTTTGCTTCAACTGATGGTACCGGTACGTCATAATCGACTTCAGATAAGCGATCGTTTTTAACGAGGTCGGCCGCATTTTCAATTTCTGTCACAACAAACTTAACAAACTTTCTACAGAGTTTCACTGCAAATTTAGCACAGAGGGACCGAAATAAAACAACAAGCTTCGGTTTTTGGAGAAAGAACAATGACAGCACGAAGAGAAAAACGACAAAGTCTTGCAAGCAAAGAAGGGTCGTTTCTGATTTCAAAGCTGTAAATAAAAATAACGTTATTGTAAATTAAAACAAAAATCGCAACATCTTAACGTGAAAAAACTAAATTTAAAAAAAGTTAATGGGCATCATTAATGTTTTCAGTAAAAAAATTAAAATTACCGCAACCAAACACTTCCATGTAACAAAATTGAATAGCATTTTGTTGGTTGAATTTTAAACAAATAATTGAAATCAAACAATTCACGTACTGAAAGAACTGAAAAGCGTAACGTAGCATTGTGGAAGGCTGTACGAGATTCTGGAGCCAAACATCGGTATATCTTTAAACACAGGTGCTGGAAAGCATGGCATTCCATTTTTGCTGTAACACCAAAATCAATTAGTTTTTTCGTGAAGAACTTGTGGTTTAAGAATAAAAAGCACTTGGTACAAAAAACTAAATCAATGCTCAAAATCTTACAATGAGATGAGATAACTTCCTTTGCAATGTTGGTCTGATTGATTATCGCCGTAAACCGAAGAGTTTCTTCCAAAAAGCACTTTGCCATTGATGAAACAGTTCTACAAAGAGTACTTGTGCAATGTGCAGTCTTAAAATAATCTAAAAAATCTAAATCACATTTTTCAACAGTTGTTCAAAGAGATTTTTAAAATTCACTGCTATTGCCATAAAAAAAAACAAAATTAGAGAAACATTTTCCCATCCTCAACAATATTAGGACAATGATCATGCAATGATATTAAAATTTCCTGCTTGTTTGTCACTGCAAGGTTAAATTCTTTCTTTTGTTTTTAAATTTTTTACAAATGCCCAAGACTTTCATTTAATTTTTTTTTGTCAAAACAGCGATTTGAGTAAAATATTTATCAAGCGTCTTTCTAAAGATACAAAAACTAAAAAAAAGAATTTTGTTAAACCTACGATCAAGTCAACACCAAGATTAAATCACACTTAAATAGACAAAAAAGTAGTTTTTCTAAACTCTTGCTCCAGTTAAACAAAATTTACTACATATTTGTAATAAGTGTAGTGTAGTTTACTTTATTTCGACAAAGCAGTTCGTTGCTTTCAATTTCATCCTTGCTCAACGACCTCACTAACACGTAAGCATTGGTTCGTTTAATAGGCACAAGACTGAAATCAAATCTTCTATTCTGGAACCCGATATTTTCCTTGTGAATTTTGTAAAGTTCTTTTATCTGGTACAAGTTAAAGCTCAATTAACCTAAACGAAATTAAACTACAACTTTTTCGATTATATACTTCTGCTTAAAAACCACAAACAAAATTGTGAAGTGAAAGTTTGTCTTGAAATATAACACAAACAACCACATAACGAAGAAATTGTAAAAATAAAACATTAAAGACACAAATCGAGATTTTGGAGCTTAAAACCAACAACAACAAACAAGAAATTTATTATAAAAAACAAACAACGCTTCAAAAATCATGTAAAAAACGATGATCTTTACGACGATCATACCTGAAATGTACGTCTCGTGCAACCGGTGGACATGACCGAACAATTTTTCACTACAAATATCTTCTTTTTGATAAGTATGCTTGATATTTCCGGTTCCAATTGTGTGACGTGTAATTTTTCGGTTGGCTTTTGTTGTAATCCAAGCAATTGAAGATTGTTGTTACGAGCCACATTAGTAAGAATCATAAAACCCTTTTCATCAATCATGTAACATCTAAATTGATCAATAAATAAAAATACATAACAGTAAAACAAACAAAAAAGTCTATCACACTAATAAATCTAAATTAAACCATCAGTTTATTGGTCGAAGGAAAGGGGAGTTTTCTTATTCGAATTAAGATTACGGTTTTTTTATTATTAAACCAATAATAATGCATATTTATTCATTGGACAAATTTTAATTTTACGAAAGATTTACTTTTGAAAACAAATGAAACCTTTTTTAAAAGGTGTGTATCAACTTAACCCCCAAGAAACTCAGCAGATTTATTCCACTGACTTTGGAAAAAAACACAGCTTTGGAAATCCTGAGAATCGAACTTATACCCCCAAGCAAAGTTTCGAGATGATTATTACATGCCCTGAAGTTAACCGGCTGTCAACAATTTCAAATACAAAATGACCAAACGGTTCTTTTACAAATCAAGTCAAAAAATTGTGTTATTCACTTGTATTTGTTTATTGCGCATGAAGGGTACCAGATCAAAAACTGCTTGTAGAAATAATCGAATCGAATGTCCTGTCCAGTAACCCCTATAACTGGGTTGACATTCTTCACATTGAAATAGCCCCTAAACAAAAACAAACAAATCCTGAATGAAAATTCAAAAAGATTCGAAATCCAAAAACTCTCACTGTACGAATTTATATATATATCAATATACTGTACTTAAAAACTCTTATATTGAGACTCGGAAGAAAATTAATCACTACCACGTAACTCAATGAAATAAAAATAAAATACCTGGTTTGATAGATAGCTTGAGCAATGGTAATGACTATTAAATGACTGGCTGGATCTCTGTACGGCGTTGTTATTATTGTTCCTTTTTCTTTTAATGTTAAGCTTTGGTGATACCTTTGCAACGATTAGCAAAAACCGTATTAGGATTCGTCACAATTTTTGATATGTTAATAAAACTTTTCTTAAAATCTGATGTTTTGTTTCAATTAAAAACAAAACAATAAAAGTTCTCAAATAATTAAACACAAGAAAACTATAAAACTGTTAAGTGCTCTTTGATTGGAATCATAAAATTAATTAATTAGGCCATATTTCAATTTATAAAGTATATTGCATTGTTAAATAACAAGAGAAAAAACAGCTTCAAGTTTAACTACTGTTTTTGTTTCATATAAACTCACCACTCTCTGTTAAATGGATCATACCATTCCGGAATCTGGATTCCGGGATAAATGCGAAAAACGCCATTAGGACTTGTGAAATGACGCCACACAATATTGCTCTGATAAGTATTACGAGCCCACAAATCTTGAATGTAATCGGTGGCGATAATTTCATCCCGAACACCATCCTACAATATCGGTTCAAAATGTAAACAAAGATGTTTTGCCATTTCGAAAGAAAACATGATTAACAATAAATTAACAGTTAAACCAAATTAACTGATACATTCTAGTTAAACTTTTACAAATTGAATTTTTTAAGCTCTTGAAAATAAAGATGGCACACCAAAATCACCATATTACGTTTCTATCCCGATAACTAAAGGCGACATATCAACATTTTGAACATAACATAATAGTCTGTAAGTCTGAAGTGCAGGATTTCAAAGTTTGACTTTCGAGTCAGCCAAATCTGACACATTTTTTTCCGCGACTTGCCACTGCTGTGACAACACCAAACGTGGTTGGGTTATTCAGGCTCAAAGTCGCCCATATAAGCACCTCAATTTTGTTATAGGTTTGCATAAAAACA
Organism: Diplosoma virens; assembly: GCA_963680785.1. Classification (NCBI taxonomy): domain Eukaryota; kingdom Metazoa; phylum Chordata; class Ascidiacea; order Aplousobranchia; family Didemnidae; genus Diplosoma; species Diplosoma virens. The sequence continues at coordinate 20,961,683 of OY796897.1, read as the reverse complement.
AGTTAAAGATTTAATTTTGCTGAAAAGTCGAGTGGAAAAAAGTGGCTGTTTAAAAGAGCAATTGCTCGGTCACTTACATCGGTGTAAGCAACAGCATTGATATATGGCAGTTGTCTGAGTTCATTTTAAATCATTGCTATTAGGCTTTGCATCAAAACCAATAAAAGATTTGGCTTTGTTTGTTTGCCGAGAAGTTGAGAAGAAAAATGTAACTTTTTAAAAGATAAACTTGTTGGGTCATTCACATCGGAGTAAACAACCATAGCGTTTATTATGACAGTTGTGTATCTTCTTTTAAATGACTGCTCTGCAGTACTTTTGAAAATTTCAGTTTTTAGTGCGATATTTTTACTTACTTTAAATAGCAAATAGTTTTTTTCATTGTGAATGAGGTATTTAGTGAGATCCATGACGTCATCAGTTTCTCGAAATAATTTCTGATGATCCTTTTCTTTCAAGAAGGCTCGAGATGTTAAAAATATTGAAGATTTTTCTACAATAAATTTTGAAATTTTTGTGTATTTTTTCAACACGTTTCAAATCAAAAACCAAAGCAAAATTGTATGATATCCGACAACATGTGTGATTATTGCCATTTTCTCGCTGGGTAACATAGTAATCTATGACAAAGTTAGTTTTCAATGGTATTAATACTAACTCATTGTCGCATAGTTATTGTAATGACTACAAGGAGCATCCGGCGGCAAGAGATCAAAGCGATGAAAGAGCAAAGAAGATTCTGAAATCTTCTTAGGACCAACGTAAATGTGAGATTTAGCAACCACTGCCAGACCAACGGTAAACTTTGTATTTGGGATCTGAAAAGCAACAACTTTTGCCAAAATTCAATTTACTTATTTATTTACAAACTGAATTTTATTCATAGTATTTTCAAATTGAATATCATTCAATTTCATTCATAAAGCTTAATTCACATTGAAAGCGTTCTCGAAAAAAGAAAACAAAAAGCGTATCGCTCTGCTTTTAATTTGAAACAGACGGCCGAAAATATGTTAATACCGAAAATACAATTTTATTTCACCAACTTTTATCATCGCGTAGCTTTAAACGTGAACCAAGCTGTACTCGTCTGGAATGGTTTAAGCGGAAGCAAAAATATTTCAACTCGAGTTTTCCTCTAAACTCATAGATTTTTCCGCTTTGAAGATATGGAAACACTCTCCACGTTCGGTGTGATTGTAATACGTTTTTTGCTTAACACGAATTGTTTCTCTTGAAAGTTTCTGTTTCATTCTGAACCGAGCTTTAAAGTTTTTGTGATTCATCAAATTTTTGAAACAACATAAAAATATAAGCTGATGTACATTCAAGCAAGGAAAAAATATTAGCATTAAACCTATCTTCAATTCATAAAAATTTTACTCACTTTTTTCCAGTAAAAAGTAGTCAAAACTTTACTGCTCATCGTGCTATAAGTGTTACCGTTCTTCTGGAAGCTAGTGGCATACAGCTGTTTCTCACCATTTTCACCTCTGAAAAAAACAAACAATAATAATTTCTTGTGGTAAATCAGCACAATCCTTTGCCAACCTTTTAATCGAAGCAACGACGTCTTTAAATTCTGCTTCTCGTTCGAGTGAGCTGATGTCCACAGCATTTAAGTCGATTTCGCTCTGATCTTCAAGCAACGGATGCTTGATCACGTGACCTAATGATCAACGAGGCAAAAAGGTTTAAGCAAACCAAGCGAACTTCAGTTTCTACATAGATACATAATTGAAGATAAAAAAATATGTTTTTACCGGTGTCGTCCATAAGAAACACGTAAGCGTCATCGTCATGGATGAGCGAACTGGGCAATTTTAAAAAACTGTCTAATGAGGTGTCGATTGCAGCTACTCCGATGAAATGTCCGTCCCGATATACTGGTAAACTGGCCGTAATGACTTGTCCTGTTCAAAAAGGCAATCGTTTGTAAAGCAAATTAAACAAAGTTTATTCGCAAAAACAAAAGAACGTTGAAAACAAGCAAATGTTAACTTTATTTCATACTCCAACTGAGATGCGGCGGCCTTCTGGTATGCCATTACTGCTACAGATGCCCGAGCGTTTGAAGTTATTTTTTAATGGGAAAAAAGTGAAAAATTGCAGCGAAATATTTACATTTCTTAAGAAGTGTTATTGGTGAAAACGTTTGGGAATCGTTGGTTTAATTTTGATTAGCTTATGCATTTAGTAGTATAAAAATTATACAGCAAATCGAATTGGAGTCATTCTCAAAGCTTTTCGTCTGACCCTCTTCAGAAGAAATCGTTAGGATGAAAAAAAGTAAAGAACTGAGCGCTCTCATGCTCGAAAGTGATGATGTAATGGCTTCATTTTTATTTTCAATTTCTGTCCAACAAACCGTTTCTTCAAAAACCTATATGTATACCTAGGCCCCATCGATCTAAATAAGGAAAAGTCCACGCAGGAGTATGAGCAACAATCTCTTTGCTTTCCGACTTTCGGTGAAGCAAACCGTCTTTTGTGATTGTAAGTTCATCTTCAATCTGTTAAAAATATTTAATAGATTAGAAACCAATTCACTCGTAATTAAGAATGTAATTTCATCGTCAACTTTCAGTAATTTATTATGAACTACTTCCCTATTGCACGAGAAAAATTAGAAAAAACATAATAAAAACTCACAACTTTACAATTTATAAAAGTGTTGGTTTTAAAAAAATATGTTGTTTTCGGAATTGTTAATCAAATGAAAGGAGATTGTTGGATTAGAACCGAATTCTTAAATCGGAGGGCGAAAAAGGTTTTTCAGGAAGGCGCGAGCAACAGGGTGCAAACTGAATTAATAGCTGCTTTGATAAAGTTTTTATTAATAGTTGGTTCCGTGACAATTTAAGAACTAATTATCTATCAATTATTATCGGTAATATAAGGAAATATTTGTTTTTTTTAACAACTACTATTTTGAGAGATAAAAATTAAAGAAAATTTGGACAAATTTCAAGTGAAGACTTTTTTTGGTGATCACCTCTTTTTATGGACGAAAATCACGAAATCCGAGACAGATTCAAAGTGAAGCCCCTTTTTTTTAAGAGATCACTACTTTTTAAAACTTTTTCTTTTAGCTTGTGTCGTCAAGGGAGGTGAATTCAGCTTGCATAAAAAAAGAGAGGGCGCGACTTTTCTTGCATGAAGAGGGGGCGCGAGTTATGTTTGCGTGAAAAAGTTTATAAAGCACTGGACTAGAAGACTCGGAGCTAGCAAAAAACGCGAGTTTGTTGACTTTTTGGTACAGTGACTTTTGTCATTTATGTTTAAAACAAGTTTTACCAAATCCTTAAACATTTATTAATATTAATGATTTTAGAGTTTTTATTGGATGTTATTAAGCTAAATAAACAAAACGCTACTTAAGTTATCACAAACATATACTAAATTCTTACAAAAATATCTTTCCTGATTAAGTGACTCTGTAGAATTTAGATGTTTAATTCAACTTAAGTCAAACAACCAACTTAAAAAAAACTATACCCGCTCGGTTGCATAAACAAAATACTCCACTAAAAGCAATAATCATAAAAGTCACTATAACATAGTATTGTGGCGTGTGTTTGTGTACTACCTAAAATAAGTATTATTTTGTACATTACCTCGCTGATTCGTATTTCTGTTTCAAAACGCTTTTCCAGTTTCAAATCTAAACATTATATTAACCAAAACCAATTGAATGTTTAGGCTAAATTACAACGTTAAAAAGTCAAACAGTCAAAAGTCAAAAAACAAAAAATTTAGTACCGGTATTCTAAAATCTAACCAAACGAAGGCTATTCATGCCATTGGCAGCGTGGTTAAGAGCACCACGTCAAAGCGATGCTGTCAACATAGTTTCGGTTCGATTCTTGCTCTTTTCATATTATTAAATTTATTTATATTTTATTACTATATTTATCTTCCTGACTTGCAGGAAATCGATGGAAGTACTAATACATAGAACAGGCAATTACCTGATCTGCTTCCAAAGATGCCGAGATACAGCTGAAACTTTTTTTATTTGTTTTTTTAGTTTTATAGAGATATGACTGAAATTTAGAACTGCTTCCCAAGACCTACAAGCTGGGTAAAGTGCCGTAAAGTGCCTTTTCAAGGATACAACAGAATGGCACGAGTAGGGTTTGAACCGATACCATGTCGATCACAACCACGGTGCTTTTACCGCTCAATCACACTACCAACATTAAGGAAATCTTTAAAAAAAATCATTTAATCGCACTTTCTTCTGCTTGACAACCTAAACTAGTTACTTTGAATTTTTGTAACATCCTTCCATAAAAACTAACCAATAAAAAACTTTCTACTAAACAATAATATTTCTGCGTCCTCGCGAAAGCGGGTTGGAGGAAACGCCAACAGAAAATTTCACACCACTGTGCCTCAAAAAATAATCCTGTAAGCCGCTGAATAACGATAATATGGACATTCTTTATCCAACCGAAAACTAACTTTATTTTTTTGAAATTTAACCTTTCAACTGTTTGTCAAGGAATGACAAAAAAATTTAATAGTAATACCACCAGTCAAAATATTATAGCTTAATTAGAAATACGGACCATCAACTAAAATGAAAAAAAAAAGCAGAAATTTCAAGTTTTATACTTTTTTACTAGTAAAGACTTTTTTTTCTGCTTGATTTCGAACGCTTTTTGTCCTTGATATCCCAAACAAAATTAAAAAAACATCTTTCTTAGGCAAACGGCAAACAATTAAAATTTCGAGCCGTTCTTGTCGTTTTTGGCACGAAAACCAAACAACCAAAAAAAAGATTTTCCCTCGGTCGAATTGCCCCGGAAAATTTTAGAAATTACTTAAGTGTGCTGAAACAAGATTGCGAAGCACTGCTCTTAATTGAACGCTGACGACATTGTTCTGCCAGTTGGTACAATAAATAGATGATACGAGAATGGTGATGCCGTGAGATGCATAATATTTTAAATTTTCATTATTTTCTTTATTATTTCTCAACATATATGTCTAACATAAGCAGACATTTTTGAGAAAAAAGATATTTCAAATAAACAAGTTAATTTATTTTCGAAACTAAAAAGAGCAATTCATTGTGAGCCTATAATGTTACGCTTACTTCTTCCTTTCTGGTTGTAAATTGTCAGTTTGATCGGACGTTTTCGACTTTTTCTTCGACTTGAAATCATTCCTATTGAGTTCTTAACAGGAACAAATTTGTAAGAAGTTGATGGGCAAAGAAAAACGATTTCCTGGGTGAAGAGAGATTCTGTAAATAGGTTCCTTGTCAGTTAACTTGTTAAAAAATGGAACAAATATAGCAATAGCAGAATTATTTTTCGTTACCCGAATTTAACGCTTTCCAACGGAAAAATGAAAAAGCGTCTTTGAATGTTTTCTCATAGTCGGGGACACCTACAAATTTTAAATACACTTTAATCAATCAAATCAAGAAAACAATTAGTTCATTTTGCTTTATATTGTAGTAAAGATGCAATACCAACATTACTAGAATTACTTTTTAAAGTTTTTCTAATGGCTAATTTAACAAGACAATATATTATTTGAAATTTTTTTAGATATTTATAAAGTTCATTTAAGTTGAATGTACAGTGAGAGAAAAAAAATTAAGTTTACCACAAAATGGCAATATATACATATTACCGTATCCGTACAATTGTTCAAAAACAGTTATTCGATTTAATAACTGTTCAAACAAACAATTGTTCAAAAATTATTCGAAAACTAGAACCAACACTTTACGAGCAATAGGGTTAGGCTTGGGTTAGCGTAAGGGTTAAGGTTAGCGTTAAGTATTCATTAAAAAAAGCAAAATATTTTCAGACAACTGCATTTAGGGTCATTTTTCGAGCAATCGTCATTTCAAACAACTGTCGAGTCGAGCAACTGTTTTCAAACAATTGTCCGTAAACCATATATTACAAAAAAGTGTGCTCAACAGCTTCAACGTTCTTTCTAAGCTGCGCGGCTAGCCAAGAACCCCCGCGCAGTACTTTCATTTTGCGGTGCACTGTATAAGTATTGGCAAGACAAGCTAAATACGTGTTTTCAATCATAAGCAAGCTCTACACAGTGTTGGATATTCAAATAGATTTCATCTCACCTTTCAGTTTTTACTCCAAGAATCATGGTGATCGCTAAAATAAAAGGTTTTCTTTTCGGTATCATTTCTGACTTCCCTATTTTCCTGGCAAAACCGAGGTGTTCTCCAAAACAAAACAAAAAAAAAGGTTTTCACTTCGATTCCATCCCTGATTTCCCTATTTTGTTCCCAAAATGAAGGTGTTCTCTAAAAAAAAAAGGTCTCGACTTCGATTGGGAAAAGATTCTAGGTGAAAACCCCCCCTTTTTTTTAGAGAACACCTTGATTCCGGGAAAAAAATAGGGAAATCAGGATGGAATCGAAGTGAAGACCTTTTTTCTTTTTTAGAGAACAAAAAAAATAGGGAAATCAGGTTTGAAATCGAAGTGAAGATCTTTTTTTTCTTTTTTTAGAGAACACCTTGATTTTGGAAGAGAAAACTCAAAGACAAGATCAAAACTCCTATTCTTTTTTACTGAACATCAATTTCTGAAAATCATTGCCTCGGGTCCCTAAATTTGAATATCCACCACTGCTCACACGGCCTTTCATTCCGCGCACACTAAGCAAGCTCTTAGAGGGAACGTTGCTTCTTACCACTTGCAGTGATACTGTTAACTAAATCACGAAGTTCTTCCTTATTCTGTTCAGTGCCAGAAACAAACATGGTGTTGAAGCATGTTTGACAATCAAGACTCTTGTGCAGTCCGGTTCCAGACACGGCAATAAATGCAACCTGATCACATAAAAAAAGTCAATGAATAAACAATGTTGGTTTAGATCAGGGGTTCCCAAACTGGTGTACATTTTTACTTTTTAAGGGATACATTATATGTGAGAGAATATTCTTATCTAACTTGTTTGTTATGAGGGTAATTGATTAAATTTGCATGAAGCATATTTTCCATATATTTTCGCTAGTTTCGAATGGTATACCAAATTGGAATAAACTAATACAGTGATTTTAAGTGGTTCACCAAGAAAACCTTCTGTGGAAAAATTTCTGAATCAAAATCCACAGTTTGAGACCAAATTTCACAAAATTGGTCGTTGAACATCTTATGAAATTTGAGTAGGAAATTGATAATTTTTCAAGTCTAGGTACAGATGAGTTTGCATTTGTAAGAAATCTTTTCACTGCAAACGTTCGGATTCAGCAGGCTGGAACAGGTACTAAGAGGAACTGGTTAAACTCCAACATAATAGTTTTGCACGCGATGTGTATTCTGAGAAAAATTTATGTCAATTTTTGATGTTTTGAATTTTTGATGATTTATGTGAATTTTTATGATGTGCAACTCATACCAATAGATTGCTACACTTATAATTAAAGCATTGCTTTTGCTTCTATCATCACAATTACGTGAATCGACATTTTCAGTGCTTGTGATAATTAAATTAAAATTAACTCAAAACATCAGGACATGATCTATGCTCTATTTCTAACACTTTGAATTTCACATTCTGGCGTTCCACATTTGCATAATTACTTGATATTAAGCCCATTTTCATATAGCAATGTGGCTTTGTCACAGATCGTAATACTTGCTGACATCAGTTAGGTAACGTTAAAATTTTGTTTTAATTAAGAAAAAATCAATTGTCTAAAATGTTCTAAAAGTTTTTTTTAGTTTTATTTAAATGAATAAATAAATTGTAAATAGAATCAAGTTAATGGTTAGCCTTCTGAGTTTGAACTGCCACAATAAAACTTAAAGATAACGCTCTAAATCACTATAAACTAGCAATATTACAGTTTTTTGAGGAATTGCAATAAATTGCTTAGCTATAAAGAGTAAGTTATGCATCAGAGCAACTCGACCCTAGCGCTAAAAATGTGACAAAATTTTGGGGGTACATGCGAACCTATAAAGTGTTCAAAGGGTATTAATGAACAAAAAGTTTGAAAAAACCCTGGTTTAGATAACCGAAAACGCACAGAAAATATATAAGTTCTTAAGTAAATAGGTTTTTACCTTATCATATGGTGTCAGGCTGTTTATTTGACTAATTGCTAGATTTCTCAATACTTTAAACGACTGCGAGTACCACTCCCACACCGAACTACAAGCTGAGGGATTGTTGTCAAATATGATGACAACCTGCCGCGACTGTCGATTTACTGCATTAATGAACCATGGGCTGTAAAACAATCTTAGATATAACGACAAATTTTAATTCTGATGTAATTTCTAATAAATAACCGATCATAAGTGCTTGAACTCAATACAAGAGCATCAATTTGAATCTAAGAAATATAATAATGAATTTGAAATCTAAGAAATACAATATTCTTTATTATTGTTCTATCTATTTATTTGTCTAACTTGTGGGAAAACATCGGAAGCATTAAAATTAGAGCAACAGTCACGTGTTCACCCAGATCTGTTTTAGTTATGCCAAAGTGTTTATGTAAAAATTTAATTTTTATTTAGTTCTTTTTCAGTTTTTATTTAATGATATGACTAAAATTTAGAGTTGCTTATATAGATTGTAAAGCAAAGAAAAATTTTTTAAAAACTCTTTCTCAACGACACAAAAGAAAGTCTTAAAATAGGAGTTGTACCGAGACGGTGTTGATCGCGGTCGCCACCAAAGTGACGCTCCTATCAATCAAACTCATAACCTGCCGACTAATACATATATTAATATAATGATTTAAGATAATAGCAAGAATGAGAGCGCCAGAAAACAGCGTTTAATTAGAATTTCATGTCAAAAAGTATCTTTTCTCTATGGAATTGTCCTACAAACGTCTGCTAAAGAAAAACACTTGATTAGGACGCGTAAATGTCGTTTTGACAGAATCTCTTTAGTGGATATTACCTAGAGACAAAAAATCTATCACTTCATATCACAAAACCTTTTTTTCCGATAATTTTTTGCAAATTATTACCGTTTGGTTAATAAATCTAAATTTTTATGGCACATGCATGAGATTTTTAAAGGCTCGTTTCCATTACGAGCATTGAGTGGGAGTATTCTTTGTTTGTTTTATTGATTGTTTACTTCTCTTAGCACTTAAGCGCAGAAAATAAAAATAAATTAAGAAAAAAAACAATACTCCGGCCAACGCTCATAGTGAAAACGAGCCATAAGAGTTTGAAAACAATTAATTAACATCATTTAGATAAACAAACGAAGAAAACTCGTTTTGACATATTCAGTGTTTACCGTGCGCTAGATTCAAACGTTTTACAGTGGGATTCATGTAGTGTTGGATATATGGTTGTCACTCCATCAACACTGGCAAAATACTGTCGCTGCAAAGCCGAATTCTTTATGTTTGAGATGCAAGCTTTTTCAAAGTTTTCACTTAATTTTGTGGCACCAAATGGTTTAGTTTCCGAAGACAACTCACAACCGTGACGATTTTCATCCTTGAAAAACAAAAAAATATAATCTAAACTGCTTTTTGGTCGCAAAGCTTCTGCTATTGAAAATAAATCATATCAACGCAAATTTAGAAAAGTGTACTTTACACTTTTGATATGGAAAGAAATAAAAAAAACTTACATATTAAGACTCGTTTCCATAACGAGCGTGGAATGGTGTATTCTTTGTTTCTTGTATCAATTTTTTTCTTTCACTTAGCGCTTAAGCGCAGAAAGAAGTAAAAAATGAATACAACAAATAAAGAATGCTCCATTTCACGCTTGCAGTGGAAATAGACTTTTATGCTTAAATTTAAAAGTGACTTGGCACAATAGCACTAACCTACCCTTAAATTCAAAGAAATGCTATGGTAGACAAGTAACATAGTTTGAAAGAAATTAACTACACTAAAGATGTGAAAAAACAGTTCTGAAAGTAGGTGTCCTAAAAATAGCTAATTAAAAACTGACAAAAAGAGTTTACTAAAAATGCATTAACTTCCATTTTCCCAGCACAGTTAAAAATTCTTGAGCCGTTTTAGAAAACAAGGCACGGTTAAAAAGAAATAACAAATTCATTTAAAAAATGTTTACAACCAGGGTTGCCAGTTCGGACGAATAGTAGCAAATTGGGCTACTTTTTTGATGACCTTGCAAACAAAATTTGTGACTTGTGACCTTGCTACTTTTTGGACTATTTCTAAAATGTAGGTGCTTGAAGAAAATCTAGGGCGCTGAAGACACTTTTTTAAATTTTACATTTACATTGGAATGAAATTCATAAAATCGGACAATGAATGAAAGTGAAGAACTTTTTTTTATTTTAGTTTTCACTTTGAAGTCGGGGCAAAAATAAAAAATTCACAAACTGATGGAAATGAAGATCTTTTTTTTTCTGCCTTCACTTTGAACTTGGGTAATATTTGAGATTATGGACACCGATTAGAAGTGATGATCCTTGTTTCACTTTTTGGGCTACTTTTAGTGCAAATTTGCTACATTTATGATTCACTTCAGGGCTACAAACCACCAAAAGTTTTTGCTAACTCACGTGCGATCTTATTTGTATTAATAATTAATAAAAATAATTTTTAACTTCAATATTGTAATTACGAAGTTGCTGAATAACAGATGTAATAAAAGTTCTAAAACCAATCAACTCAAAGTAGATATCGGTTATCTTGAGATCAGTCATCGCGTGAGATCGCACGTTAGAGTAGCACTCATAAGCCTAATTGTTGATCTTAAGATAGATTCAAAAACCTACCGAACAGTCGTAAACACACGAATTAATTAACTTTTGGAATAACCATTCATTACAATTTGTGGATCGTCAGTTTTGGAGGAAAATGCCAAAAAATAAACCCAAAAAAAAAGATTAACATAAAATAGAAGCCACCAAGCTTAAAACAATAGCAGATTGTCTTTAACATGATAATGCATTCACTCAGTAATTAATAACTTAAGTAGCGGTTAAATTTAAATTTAAACGTAGCCTATTACCATAAAATTAGTTGAGTTCAATATAGAGTAACAGCATGATTGGCGTCCTCCAAGCCATGACCCGAACAAATTAGTAATGGGAGCAGTCCAATAAGCTTTATACGAATCTTCAGACCCTTTAGCAAGTCGCTCCACAGCAGCAACAATATCTTCGTGTTTTTTGCGAAGATTCTTTTGAATCTGATTAGCAACATAACTTTATAACCACGCTGCAAGTTACTCTAATTACTTTTACTAATTATATCAGATAATCAACATCATCGTAGCTGTTTATCCTCCTGGCAGACAGGGAAACAATGGAGGCGATAAACTTAGGGCAATCCCCAAGCGATTATCCTAATCTGCTTTCGGATATCCCAAAATATTGCCGACTGGTTAAAGCTTTTTTCATGTGTTTTTTATTTCGTTAAAATATGATTTGCATCAAAGTCAGCATTTGGATGCATTTAAATTGCTATTTGAAAAAAGAAAATGCTTAATGACATGCAGATAACTTCAATAATATCAAGGCTTTGATCAAAAAACAATCTTTTGTAATACTCACGTTGTCTAAAAGCTGCCGGCCTCGAGAGGGAGCACGAATGATTCCAAGATTGCTCCAGTAATGCTGTTAAGAGCAATTTAATCAACTTTAAAATTACTCCCTTAAAAAAAAAGTTCTAACGAACATTGCTTATGATTAAAATAACAAAACGGTTAGTTGAAACTTATTTTCTTAATTTTTTAATTTAAATAATTCTAGTCGGTCGACTTCTTTAATGTTTCTGTAGTTTGTAGGCTTTGAAATGAAATAAGTTCAACAATATAATTGACACCACTTAATAAATTCATCTCTATTTTGAATCTAATCAGCAGCGGATTTTATAACTAGCGCCACAAAAAATACAGCTAAATAAAAATACAAGATAGGGTATTATTATGATATATCCATCCATTAATTCATTCATCGTTCAAATATCATTTTATTTATTCTATTGACTCGTAAGACGTCGAAGGCGTTATACTGTACATAAGACAATTGTCAGGCGATTAACAATAACTACTTTTGAAGATGCTAAATTATAGCTGTCCGGGGGAAATTCAGAGAACAGTGCAGTAACGTGTCTTTTTCAAGGACATAACGGAATCACGAGAATTCGTTTTTGAAGAATGATGAGAATAGGCGACCATGTCGATTGGGTGCGTCATCAATACGCCAAAATAAAATTTTTCTTCTTCTTCATCAATATGGCGCTTTATCTACCTACTCGGCGACGCTGCCAATTCAGGCACAACAAAACAGTTATTAAAATAAAACAGCTCTTTTTTCCTGTTGCTCGTGAATTTTTATAAATTTGTTGTATCTCATTTTATTCACTTCTCCTAAGCTTAAGCACGGTCAAATCGCGAGCTATACCATTGACGCAAAAATTTCATTTTTCCTCACTAATCACTACGAGAAGTATAGTGTTTATTTCTAACACTTTGCTGTCGAAACATGAGAACATGAAATCAATAATTAAACACCAAGTAATGGACTTATAAAAGGATGGTTTGGATGCTAAAATTGGCACAACAGGGCAAAGAAAAGCAAGAGTGGAGACGCGGGTGGAAAGAAATGGCTAAACCCTGCCAGCAAGAAAAACACATCAAGACCCTTACTTCGGAACAAAAATGGATGACGGAAAAATAAATTAATGTACTTATAAACCGATGGTTTTTATGCTAAATTTCCGTCCCAATTCAAATGGGATTTAATAAGTTGCGGATTTAGTCTATTATCCATAGGTCTATATTTTTTAAGCGGGGTTTACTAAACAAAAATAACACTAAAAGTAATTATACACAAACATTTAGAAAAATTTCGGATTTAACATGGAAAGTAAGTACAGAAATATGTTCAACTCTCTAATTATGTAGCCAAAGTACTGTTTCAATTTCACCTTTCACAATAACTTCGACTATCTCCCTGACTTTTGAATCTGTTTATAATACTTTAGTTATTTCTTCACATACTGCTCTAACCTGCATTTCCTTCTGCTGCATTGTCTGACTAATAAAATTAGATATTTTTGCTGTGTCGAGATTTAGCTGACCAAAACAGCATACTATTGTTGTCAAGGCGAAGACGGCAAAACGCAACATCTTTCACTGCGCAAAAACAACTGGCTATAATGAAGAGAAAATTTTATTCAAAAAAATAAAATACTCTGTTAACAGTAGAAACCTGTATTTCTTGTTTCAGCTTTAATCTATCCTTTTTTTTTGGAAACAACAATGTAATTTTATATTTATTTTATGACGTCATAAACGTTTTTAAAATTTTTTCTCAATCGCCATTCTGATAGATTTCTACTTTAACATCTGCGAACGTAAACACTATTTAAGACAGTGTTTCCCAAACTATGTGCCGTGTGAGATTTCTAAGTGTGCCGCAAAACTTTTTAAAATACATTAATCCATGCTCCGCAATAGCAACCTAAACACACTCTATGATAGAGGAAAAGTATATTTTTTTATGGGCTGCGACCAAAAAGCTTAAAAATTTTAAATGTAATTCCCATTACGTAAAGTTTTGGTGATCAGTTGTCTTCCAGGCTCGTTTCGGTACACTAGGCATTTCAAACTCGCGGTCCGCAAGGTTTTTCGATGAATTTTTTGATGAGATGCTCCATACAAAATCAAATTAATGATAAACTCAGAACTAAATTTAAATAATTAAAGTGACATGGTTTATTAGCAAGAACTTGATTTTCTAACTGAAATTAATTACTTAATTAAGTGAAGACCTTTTCTTTGGTCCTTACCTTGATTTCAACGTAAAATTTAAAAGAATACCCTGGTCAGCCTAACAATTCAAGTGAAGACTTTTTTTATTGGCCTTCAATTTCTTTTGTAACCAAATTGCGGCCAGCGGTAAAATTTCAGGCTAAAATTTCACCGATGCTGCCCACATACCCTCGCGAGTTTGACATGCCTGCCGTACACGATATGCGGAACCTAAATACTTTATACGAAAACAAACAGTACAAAATCTAGTCAACAATAATAAAAGAAAGTTTTCATTTTATTTATAGAAAGTTACATAAAAATTCGAGGCCTTTTTGTAATAACAATATAATGCATCAGGTAAAGGAAAACCTGAAAAACTCAGTGCAAACCAAAAAAGATCTGCACTCTGGTATAAGTGTGCCGCGAAATTCAGAAAAGTAGCAAAGTTTTACGCGGCCGCAAAAAGTTTGAGAACCACTGATTTAAGAGCTATATAAAAGAATTGTTTATTGGTTGAATAAACAGATTCACAAAATAACTCGAGGTACTCCCAGTTGGGAATTACTTGCTTATGGTATTATTAAAAATTACAGTGAACGGGCACTGGAAATTATTTATGCGATGCTGACCAACAGGGCCGGTTTAACCTCTCCTCGAATTCTCCAGTTGGGAACCACTTGTCCAGGGGGCTCCTAACCAGCACCTCTAAAAAAAAGCGCACTATCTGGGTTAAACAGCCATTTTCAAAAAACGCAAACTTTACTATAAAAACTTGGTAAAGACCAAAAAAAGTCTTCACAATCTGAATATACTTTCCCAACAAATGAATACATTTTTTGGTTTTCTATAAAGTGGTTTGTCTGGTTTTCTATAAAATTCCATTACATGTTTAGGGAAGCAAACTTTACTACGAACGAATGAAGACCAAAATAAAATAGACTTTATTCGCTAGAAATGTAAATTTGGCTGAAAAGACCTTTTCTTGGTATTTATACAGTTTTTTGGAGCCCCAATTCCAGTTTTAGGGAGGGGCCATTGGTAAAGGTTACCAAGGTTAAATCTGGGGACATTTATTTTTTTAGAAAAATGTTAGGATTAGAAGGTTTTGTCTTACAACTAACCCTAACACAATATTGCAAGTAAAACTTATTTAAACAGAATTTTTTATTATAAAACACATCTCTGTCCCAGAGCAGCGGTGTAACGTTTTTCATAATTTTGTTGCCTGTCTCCCAAATGGTATACCGCCACGTCAGTATGTATAGCAAGCATCACCGAATATCCTGATCATCGACCGTGGGACACAAAAACACTGTCGCAAAATTTCACACGAAAAGCATTATGGGAAGCGGAGCACGATTGATAAAATAAAAGCATAGGCTCGAACATAAGGCAAGCACGCTCCGACCAGCATTCATCATACACGAATCACGACATTCTCCCCCTAGTTTCAAAAAAAAAATTTGTGGAGACAATTTTGAATAAACATTTGGTGGTACAGAATTTGAAGATTGCTTGAAGTAAAAGATTTTTCTTCCCAAAGCTTTTCATCTGACACTCTTCAGGGGAAATCGTCAGAATGAAGTAGAATTGAAACCGAACTAATTTATAAAGGAAGAAAGTAGAGTTCTCATTGGCTGAAAGAGTCAACCAATGAGAGAAAGATTAAGAAATTTTCAGAGAGTATACGAATTCTTTTTGCTTACACAGAAAGGGATTGAGAGATTTAATGAAAGTCGCTTCAAGAGCAGAAAGGCGAAAGGAAGAGCGACCTCGAGCGAGAATAGAAAATTTTTTGTTGCTGTAATGGAGGGCACATTGGGCGTTGTCAAGAAGATGTTGACCAATAGCGGATTCGTGAAATTGTTGTGGGCGTATGTTGTTTTTGCAAGAGCGGGAAAGACTTTGGCGGTTGGCCGAGGTACGAGGATTGGTGATGGATTTAGGAACGTGTTGTTTAATTCGCTCTTCTAGCCGTTGAGACGTGCGACCAACGTACCGACTATCGCAGTGGCACAAAAACTGGTAAATAACATTGCTGTGATGATGGGAAGGTAGCACGTCTTTCTTAATCGCTGGAAGGAGCTGTCGGGTGTTGAAAATAACACGTGGTTCGACGGAGAAAAAGCAGCGTTTCACAGCAGACGTAATCTGCTTTTCGAACCTCATCGAAACGTTTCCAATCCATGGGATGTGTAGGTAGACAGGGCACTTTTTTACTGTGTGGACCGGGTTAGAATTTATTTGTTGAAGTTTTCGCTTGAAAGCCGAATTGATTACACGTTCCGGGTAGCCATTTTCCAAAAGAATTGAACGAATTTTGCCAAGCTCTTGGTCCAGTTTGCTTTTAGAACAAATCATAAAAGCTCTGTGAACGAGAGTACCAATTAGATTGATTTTCCGTTTCTGTGGACTAAAAGAGTTCCAACGTAGATATTGGCCAGTGAAGGTAGGTTTCCTGTATACTGAAGTGAGAAATTCTGAATCATGCCTTTCTACTAACACGTCAAGGAAGGGGAGAGAGTGATTAGATTCCTTTTCATAGGTGAAGCGAAGTGAGGGATGGAGAGAGTTGAGCTGGATGAAGAAATTGTTGCAGTCTTCTTCATTGTTGAATACGGCGAAAGTATCATCAACGTACCGGAAGTACACCAACGGTCTTTTGGCGATGTTGAAAAGTTTCGCTTCTTGGTAGCCAACAAAAATGTTTGCTAAAGCTGGACCAAGCGGTGAGCCCATAGCGACGCCGTCGATTTGTCGATGCATGTTGTTATTGAAGCTAAATTCCACAGAGGAGGTGGCTAGCTGCATTAATTCGACAAAGATGTTGCGTGGAAAGGATGGCGCCGTTGAGTCGTCATTGTAAAGGGCATCAGCGCAGATTTCTATGGTTTCAGCAAGCGGAACATTAGTGAAGAGACTGGAAATATCAAAGGAACAAAGAAAGACAGAGGAAGGAGAAAAGGTAAATTTTCTGACTTCTTTTACAAAAGTGAAAGAATCAGACAAACAATTAGAGGAAAAGTTTTCGAGAACAGGTTGAAGAAGAGAAGTAAGCCATTTAGCTAGCTGATGTTGGGCCGATCCGGTCATAGACAAAATCGGACGTAAGGGTACGTCCTTTTTGTGTATTTTCGGAAGACCATACATGCGAGGTCGCTGAGAGCCAGTGGGTCGGATTGCTTCATAAACTTGCTTAGAAATTAGGTACTCTTTCCTCAGCTGAAGTAATCGTCGTTGTATCCGTGATTCAATTTTAGCAGTGTTGTCGTTGTTCGTGACTGGTCCAAGATCAAGAAATTTGGTCGTGTCATTAAGAATCGTCTTCATCTTGTCGTTGTAATCGTTTTTGTTAAGAATGACAACGCCAGCACCTTTATCAGGCTTTGTTATAAGAATTTCTTCATTCATCCGAAGGGACTTGATGGCCTGAAAACACTCTTTTGTCATGAGGAAATCACCCAAGTCAATGGGGCTTCCACAATAAGCGTGAGCTAAGTCACTTAACCTGGCCTTTAAAGCAGCAAGCTGCTCTTCAGACGAAGGTTTGTGATGGACGAGTTGAGCGTAGAGTACTTCAAAGTCTGTTAGTATTTCTTCACGTTTGACACTAGTGGGCGGTAAACAAAATGAAAGTCCATGGGACAATACAAACCGTTCAGTGTCTGATAGTTTGTAATCGGACAAGTTTACGATGTTGTTCTGCTTAAAACTTGTCTGGTTGCCAAAACGATGTTGAAAAAGAAGACGTAGGTTGTTGTTGTTCTTCTTTTGGTTGATGGCTTCTTTTTGTTCATCTATGACTGACAGGTAACGACAGAATCGTAC